>CAMXCT020002339.1:45000-50297 GCA_947184155.2 Cladocopium goreaui
GGCCTAGCACCACTGGTCATGCATGCCGTAGTCACGGCCACAAATCCGATCCAGGCCTCAAGCGCGCCCCGGACTGAAACTTTAGGACCGGAGAGGTAAAAATGGAGAAAACCATGGGGAATCATTCATGAATTCATTGAAACATATATTATAAATTAAAACCATGAAATTTCCACGACCATGAACTTGATAAACTTGATGAACTGTGATTCCAAATGCGCAATTTTAGGGAGTTGATGGCATTTCTCAGCGCATTTCTGATGTTTCTTGGGGCATCTTGGGGCGTTGATCATTTCCTTAATCTTGTGGCCTGCAGTATAGCTCAAAATGGTGAGCCGACACTGGCATACAATATGCTATAACTTAGGTAAACCCAAAGGGCTTCGTCTATAGGAACCAGATCTGAGGCTAAGAGCCTTACATAAACCAAAGACGTAAAGAACCAACATAAAACAACGTAAACGCAACATAAAAGCAAACACAAGTGAATCATAAACACATCGGAAACTCATCATAAACAGAACGCAAGTGAATCCACAATAAAACATAAAACGACTCATCAACAAAACACAAATGAATCCACAAACCATTCTGGCAGTCATGTGTCCCAACTGTCCCGCACGATGTGTCCATCTTCTCTGGAGGTGAGCGGAGTTATGTGACACAATGTTTGCTCTGTGTTTCACTTGTGTTTGACATACGCTTTGTTTGCGCAGCACTTGCGTCAGGCAAAAGTCTAAGATCTTATTCTGGGAAAATAAGATCTTAGGATTTTGACATACATAAAAAAAAAATACAAGCGAAACACAAACAAAACATAAACAAAACACAACAAATGTAGCATAAACTTGTTTATGTTTTTTTTGTGTTCTGTTTATGTTTTGGTTTATGTTTTGTTTGTGTTTTTGTGTGTCAACTATTTGCGTAAGGCCTTATTTTTATGTTTTTTTTTTTGTTTGTTTGTGCAAACACGCATAAAAAAAAGCACCAAAAAAACATAAAAATAAGGCCATACGCAAATCATCGACAAAAAAACAAATCAAACATAAACAAAAAATAAACCAAAACATAAACAGAACACAAAAAAAACAGAAACAAGTTTATGCTACATTTGTGTTTTGTTTATGTTTTGTTTGTGTTTCGCTTGTGTTTTTTATGTATGTCAAAATCCTAAGATACTGGCTTAAGGACCCACTTTCTCTCAAAATCTGACCTCCAATTCAAGCCATTCAAATTCATCAATCGAAACGGTTTCGAGCCACGTGTTTCTCAGGAACTTCGGACACGAAATCGCGCAGCTTTCCCCACGCGAAATCCGACTTGCGGCACCTGGCGACTCTGATCCGTCTTGCTCTGCGTCTCGACGGTGGAAAGCTGCACCACTGCCACCTGAGGGGAAAAGGATCAGTTGGGGGATTTAACCACCAAAAAAAGTGGGATTTTACCAATATTTTTTGCGGATTTAACCAAGATTTCGCCATGGCAATGTTGGATTTAAAATGATTTAATGTGATTTATACATGACTGAAAACATTGATTTAAGCAAGGCAATTGGGGAGCACAAGGAAAAATTTGGATTCAACCACCAAAATTAGGGGTGTCGTTGGGAGAACTGGAACCCAGGTTTTTACTGTTTCTACCGCCGCTTTTGGGGATGTCCAGAAAATTGTCTCATCAATTGTGGGACGTAATGGATGTACTATAAACATTGTCAAACATATTCAGAAATAATAACCAACATTAATCCAAGACTAAACAACAAACATCAAACCAATTAATCTAGTATTACATAGTATTACATGGTATTACTGTATTACCATAAAAAAAACATCTGGCCGAACTGTATGCTTCATGAAACACATTACCAGCAATCGCATACAACACATTCATTACATTGCATTCTCGCTCTCTTTACAATTTGAAATTGGACATGGCCTGGATTCACCGAAAATAAGGCCAACATTGCTCAATTCATATATATATATATATCATCATCATATATATAATATAATTAATATATATATATATAATTAATATTATAAATATAATTATATATATTAATTATATATATATATATGTGAGACTTGGGTTACCCTCTGGTAAACTAACACAGCTATTGAAAATGACCATAGAAATAGTTGATTTACCCTTAAAAAATAGTGATGTTCCATAGAAAACTATTACAATTGATTCCACATCATTTTGCTGTGACCTGGTGTCATGGTATGAGCCATTCAATGATCGATCAAAGAAACTGATGAGTGGTGATGAAGCAGGATTCAAGATTAATATTAGCCATATTTAGCCATTGTGTTGGTATAACATGCTCCCAAGTCTGACTGTGCACAAAACCGTTGCAATCGCTTGTCATTGTGCGTTTTTCACTACAGCTTATGACCTCGCCAGCTCATGACTCATCCAGCGCTCTTAGCTATCCAATCATGGCCAAGCTTAGATACCTAAAGGATATTCCTGCGTGTAGCCCTCCGTTGATGGCTTGAATCCTCTACCATCTGGTAATTTAACATAGCTATGGAAAACCACCATCTATTCATAGGTGAGTCGCGGTCATCTCTACCATAGCTATGTAACGCCAGCAACCTGCCATTCACCAGGTACAGTTGTCGGCCCAAGTGACACCAGCAGCACATGCCGCGATGCCCAACCATTGATTCCTTGACAGCTGCCGTCCCAGCATTGTGACGCCTCGGGATGCCCGTAACGGTTACCCTCCTTGAGGTTCGGGGGCTAACATCAAACCCCCCGGAAGCAGGGGCAACTTCCATAAGATCAAAAAAATGTGCCCCCTGGTAGTCTAGCCTGGCAAGGGAATGTCTCCCAGATTGGGACAGTCATCAACAAATATATATATATATTAATATATATATGTGTGTAAATATATATATATATGTGTATATATATATATATGTACCCGGACAAGCCGCAGCGGACATGCTGATTCAAGGTTGCTCCCACCCCAGAAGGGAAGTAAATTGAAAAAAATGATCAAAACACATCAACTTATCCAAAAAACAATTCAAAACACATCAGGTTATCCAAAAATTTTCTACCATTTTACCTCTCAAGAGTGGCTATCACAGTAGGTTGGAGCAACCCTGTCTGAGGCGAAGGGCTAAAGAGCGCCGTTGTCACCAGCTTCATCCTGGGCGATACGCAAATGTGGACATTGCGCATAGCTATGTGCATATCTGCTATATACGATGGATTGGTTCAAGGAAAATCTACAGGAACCCAGCTATTTTCCTATGAAATATGCGGGTTTCCTGTAGATTTTCCCCTAAACCAATCCATTGATATATATATATATATATATATACACAATATATATATATACACAATATATATATATACACATACAATATATATATATATATATACACAGTACATATAACTATGCACATGCAAATGTTATATGACAAAATGATATAAAATGTATCCACATGTGCAAGGAGCTACTCATATTTCTGTTAAATCATAAGATGTGACACACACATACAACTATATGTATATGCATGGGCGTGCTCAACAATATGAAACAAGCCCGTTTTGGGCTGTCCCTCTGGATCATGGACTCAGTACAAAGGCAATGGTTAACAACCTCCACTATGTAATAGCACTGCGGCACCCCCAGTTCAATAGCATGTTTATAAACCAATTCATGTATATAAATATATATATATATATGCATGTGTGTCCAAAACATGTAAGTTTATATGCAAATGATATATGCATGCGAATCCACTATATATATATATATCAAACAATTACTACAGTTAGAATTGTTTTCTTCGAGTGACCCTCACCCTGTCACACTATTCTGACATATAGTTTCTGGCATACCATCTGAATGTATATATATATGGCATATATATATATATATATTCTGACATTCAATCTGACATTCTTTCTGGCATATACTCTGACATTCTATCTGACATTCTATCTGGCATCTATTCTGACATACTTTCTGGATTTTTCTAGCATAACTATAGTCTGACATTGCTTCTTGCATTCTATCTGGCATCTATATCCGCCGACCCCTGCCGACAGCAGGGGGAGCGCGTCAGAGGAGGAATTACCAGCAGCAAGGGCCAAGAAGTCATTACAAGCAGCAAGGGCAAGAAGCAAGAAAACATGAAAGAAGAAGCAAGAAGCAAGAAGCAATTACAGGCAACAAGCGGCAAGAAGCAAGAAACAAGAAGCCAGGAAGCAACAAGCGGCTGGAAGACAGGTCAGAGAAGTCATTACAAACAGCAAAGGCAAGAAGCAAGAAAACAAGAAAGAAGAAGCAAGAAGCAAGAAGCAATTACAGGCAACAAGCGGCAAGAAGCAAGAAACAAGAAGCCAGGAAGCAACAAGCGGCTGGAAGACAGGTCAGAGAAGCAAGAAACAAGAAGCCAGGAAGCAACAAGCGGCTGGAAGACAGGTCAGAGAGCTAGTTTTCTTGTCGATTCAGAAAGCAACGGTAGGCAGGCGGCTGGAAGACAGGTCAGAGAGCTAGTTTTCTTGTCGATTCAGAAAGCAAAGTTAGGCAGGCGGCTGGAAGACAGCTCAGAGAGCTAGTTTTCTTGTAGGTTGAGAAAGCAACGTTAGGCACTGGGGGCTGTTGCCCGGAGGCTTGGTCCGTCCTTCAGGGCCCTGCTGTTTTGCTGTGGCGAGGGCGCCGTTTGTGAGCCTTGACGGCTGGAAGAGAGCTAGTTTTCTTGTAGGTTCAGAAAGCAACGTTAGGCAGTGGGAGCCGTTGCCCGGAGGCTCGGTCCGTCCTTCAGGGCCCTGCTGTTTTGCTGTGGCGGAGGCGCCGTTTGTGAGCCTTGACGGTTGGAAGAGAGCTAGTTTGGGAGCCGTTGCCCGGAGGCTCGGTCCGTCCTTCAGGGCCCTGCTGTTTTGCTGTGGCGAGGGCGCCGTTTGTGAGCCTTGACGGCTGGAAGAGAGCTAGTTTTCTTGTCGGTTCAGAAAGCAACGTTAGGCCCTGGGAGCCGTTGCCCGGAGGCTCGGTCCGTCCTTCAGGGCCCTGCTGTTTGGGCGTGGCGGAGGCGCCGTTTGTGAGCCTTGACGGCTGGAAGAGAGCTAGTTTGGGAGCCGTTGCCCGGAGGCTCGGTCCGTCCTTCAAAGCGCTGCTGTTTTGCTGTGGCGAGGGCGCCGTTTGTGAGCCTTGACGGCTGGAAAAGAGCTAGTTTTCTTTTCGGTTCAGAAAGCAACGTTAGGCACTGGGAGCCGTTGCCCGGAGGCTCGGTCCGTCCTTCAGGGCCCTGCTGTTTGGGCGTGGCGGAGGCGCC
>CAMXCT020002339.1:50397-97897 GCA_947184155.2 Cladocopium goreaui
AAGAGATTACAAGCAACAAGTGTTGTGCAGTGCAAGTGAGGGGCAAGCGAGGGGGGGACAGAAAGGGAAGCCAGGTGCAGAGTAAGAAGCCCAAAAAAGGAAGCGAGAAAGGAGGGGCAGTCTCAGCGAACGTAGCGGGGCAAGCGAGGGGGGGACAGAAAGGGAAGCCAGGTGCAGAGTAAGAAGCTCAAAAAAGGAAGCGAGAAAGGAGGGGCAGTCTCAGCGAACGTAGCAAGCGAAAGAAGCACGAAACAAGAAGTTAGAAGCAAGAATGCAGAAGCAAGAGTAAACGAGCGACAGAAAGTAATGTTTGGCACTCTGGGCTACGGGCCGCGGGCCCAATCCGTCCTTCACTGCCATGGTGTTTTAGCCCTGCGAGGAGGTCCCTTGACCGGAGCTGTTGACGGCTGGAAGAGAGCTAGTTTGGGAGCCGTTGCCCGGAGGCTCGGTCCGTCCTTCAGGGGCCTGCTGTTTTGCTGTGGCGAGGGCGCCGTTTGTGAGCCTTGACGGCTGGAAGAGAGCTAGTTTTCTTGTAGGTTCAGAAAGCAACGTTAGGCAGTGGGAGCCGTTGCCCGGAGGCTCGGTCCGTCCTTCAGGGCCCTGCTGTTTGGGCGTGGCGGAGGCGCCGGTTGTGAGCCTTGACGGCTGGAAGAGAGCTAGTTTGGGAGCCGTTGCCCGGAGGCTCGGTCCGTCCTCAGGGCCCCTGCTGTTTTCTGGTGCGATCCCCCCCCGGGCAGCCCGTTTGTGAGCCTTGACGGCTGGAAGAGAGCTAGTTTTCTTGTAGGTTCAGAAAGCAACGTTAGGCAGTGGAGCGGTTGGCCCGGGAGCGCGGTACGTCCTTCAGGGCCCTGCTGTTGGGCGTGGCGAGGCGCCTGTTTGTGAGCCTTGACGGCTGGAAGAGAAGAGAGCTAGTTGTGGAGCCGTTGCCCGGAAGGCTCGTCCGTCCTTCAGGCCCTGATGTTTTTGCCTGTGGCGAGGCGACGTTTGTGAGCCTTGACGGCGGAAGAGAGCTAGTTTTCTTGTAGGTTCAGAAAGCAACGTTAGGCAGTGGGAGCCGTTGCCCGGAGGCTCGGTCCGTCCTTCAGGGCCCTGCTGTTTGGGCGTGGCGGAGGCGCCGTTTGTGAGCCTTGACGGCTGGAAGAGAGATAGTTTGGGAGCCGTTGCCCGGAGGCTCGGTCCGTCCTTCAGGGCCCTGCTGTTTTGCTGTGGCGAGGGGGTGGCGAGGGCGCCGTTTGTGAGCCTTGACGGCTGGAAGAGAGCTAGTTTTCTTGTAGGTTCAGAAAGCACGTTAGGCAGTGGGAGCCGTTGCCCGGAGGCTCGGTCCGTCCTTCAGGGCCCTGCTGTTTTGCTGTGGCGGAGGCGCCGTTTGTGAGCCTTGACGGCTGGAAGAGAGCTAGTTTGGGAGCGTTGCCCGGAGGCTCGGTCCGTCCTTCAGGGCCCTGCTGTTTTGCTGTGGCGAGGGCGCCGTTTGTGAGCCTTGACGGCTGGAAGAGAGCTAGTTTTCTTGTAGGTCAGAAAGCAACGTTAAGCAGTGGAGCGGTTGCACGGGAGGCTCGGTCCGTCCTTCAGGGCAAGCTGTTTGGGCGTGTCGGAGGCGCCGTTTGTGAGCCTTGACGGCTGGAAGAGAGCTAGTTGGGGAGCCGTTGCCCGGAGGCTCGGTCCGTCCTTCAGGGCCCTGCTGTTTTGCTGTGGCGAGGGCGCCGTTTGTGAGCCTTGACGGCTGGAAGAGAGCTAGTTTTCTTGTAGGTTCAGAAAGCACGTTAGGCAGTGGGAGCCGTTGCCCGGAGGCTCGGTCCGTCCTTCAGGGCCCTGCTGTTTTGCTGTGGCGGAGGCGCCGTTTGTGAGCCTTGACGGCTGGCTTGGAAAGGAGAGCTAGTTTGGGGGAAGCCGTGCCCGGAGGCCGGTCCGTCCTTCAGGCCGCTGTTTTGCTGTGGCGAGGGCGCCGTTTGTGAGCCTTGACGGCTGGAAGAGAGCTAGTTTTCTTGTAGGTTCAGAAGGCAACGTTAGGCAGTGGGAGCCGTTGCCCGGAGGCTCGGTCCGTCCTTCAGGGCCCTGCTGTTTGGGCGTGGCGGAGGCGCCGTTTGTGAGCCTTGACGGATGGAAGAGAGCTAGTTTGGGAGCCGTTGCCCGGAGGCTCGGTCCGTCCTTCAGGGCCCTGCTGTTTTGCTGTGGCGAGGGCGCCGTTTGTGAGCCTTGACGGCTGGAAGAGAGCTAGTTTTCTTGTAGGTTCAGAAAGCAACGTTAGGCAGTGGGAGCGGTTGCCCGGAGGCTCGGTCCGTCCTTCAGGGCCCTGCTGTTTGGGCGTGGCGGAGGCGCCGTTTGTGAGCCTTGACGGCTGGAAGAGAGCTAGTTTGGGAGCCGTTGCCCGGAGGCTCGGTCCGTCCTTCAGGGCCCTGCTGTTTTGCTGTGGCGAGGGCGCCGTTTGTGAGCCTTGACGGCTGGAAGAGAGCTAGTTTTCTTGTAGGTTCAGAAAGCAACGTTAGGCAGTGGGAGCCGTTGCCCGGAGGCTCGGTCCGTCCTTCAGGGCCCTGCTGTTTGGGCGTGGCGGAGGCGCCGTTTGTGAGCCTTGACGGCTGGAAGAGAGCTAGTTTGGGAGCCGTTGCCCGGAGGCTCGGTCCGTCCTTCAGGGCCCTGCTGTTTTGCCGTGGCGAGGGCGCCGTTTGTGAGCCTTGACGGCTGGAAGAGAGCTAGTTTTCTTGTAGGTTCAGAAAGCAACGTTAGGCACTGGGAGCCGTTGCCCGGAGGCTCGGTCCGTCCTTCAGGGCCCTGCTGTTTTGCTGTGGCGGAGGCGCCGTTTGTGAGCCTTGACGGCTGGAAGAGAGCTAGTTTGGGAGCCGTTGCCCGGAGGCTCGGTCCGTCCTTCAGGGCCCTGCTGTTTTGCTGTGGCGAGGGCGCCGTTTGTGAGCCTTGACGGCTGGAAGAGAGCTAGTTTTCTTGTAGGTTCAGAAAGCAACGTTAGGCAGTGGGAGCCGTTGCCCGGAGGCTCGGTCCGTCCTTCAGGGCCCTGCTGTTTGGGCGTGGCGGAGGCGCCGTTTCTGAGCTTGGAAAGCTGGAAGACGGCTACTTTTCTTGTAGGTTCAGAAAGCACTGTGGGGCATTGCCGTGCGGTGTGGCAACCTTAAGCTGGAAACGTCATCAGGTATGCACGCGCCACTGGTTGGTGCGACACTGCCGGCCGCTGGGATTGCGATGCGTTACCCGAATTCGGCCGGAAGCCAGTGTTGAGTGCACCACCGTGCCGCATGTTGGACATGCATGCGAATATGTGCGACCTGCGAGCAGGCCATTGGCAACGCGAAATTGTTTGCCGCAGCCATTACCGCGGCGGTGATCGACGCGCCCTGTTGCCACAGGGCTTTGCACAGACTTAGCACAGTACGGGCAGATGTATATGTGCAGTCGTGGCGGTGCTGTGTCAGGCCCGACAGCAAGCTGCTGGTTCGATGAGTGGGCAGTGTCCGTTTTGGGACCTTCTGCTCGCGTGGAAGTTTGTCTTGCTTCGTGTATTTCCTGAATTTCCTTGCGAATGTCCTCTAGGATTGCTGCGTGCCGGTGGCGGGTTTCGCGTTGGCGCAAGCGGGCCAGGCGTTGATTCGTGCGATGAGCAAGACGGCAAACGAAGGCAAAGGCTGTGCATGCGTTGCATACTTGTGTGCCGTCTTGAGTATATTCACGACCTTGTTGCCAAGCTGTAAACTCTGTTCGTGGCTTGCGTTCCGCGCACATGGAACACATGAAAACAGACCAGCGACTTTGACTGAGCTTCGGCCGCCATCACTGTGGAAGATGTTCACTGCAGGAAGGGTTCCAAACTCACTCTCTCCCAGGGGTCGGCGGCAGGGGGCGTAGCCCCTTAATAGTTGAACCTGAAAAAAAAATTGAAGCTACCGACTAGCATTGTGGTGGTAAATACCCGTTTGCAAAACAAAATTGGCATATCCCCCTGACTTTGGTTTTCAGATCCACTGAATCCACTTAAACAATCTTAAACCGACTAACTAATCGTGGCCGGTCCTAGATACCCTGCAACATAAACTGCTGAGTATCATGCTCCCCCATTGATGGCAAACAAAATGACAGAAAATGGCAGATTGATTTATGCCGAACCAATCACCATAACATCATAGTTTCGGTTGGATATGGTTGGATCAAAGTCATCATTGATTGATAAATGTGATAAAAACTGAGCGGTTCATCGGAGAGTGGGTTGATCGTTGACCAAGAAATATGACCATCCAAATCCTTCCAC
The DNA here is from genome assembly GCA_947184155.2 of Cladocopium goreaui. NCBI lineage: Eukaryota > Dinophyceae > Suessiales > Symbiodiniaceae > Cladocopium > Cladocopium goreaui. The sequence continues at coordinate 54,647 of CAMXCT020002339.1, forward strand.
CCGCGCATCACCCTTGCTGCACCTCAATATCCCCCATGTCATAGATCACCACCTTGCGCACCATAAACATGGTAACATGGTTGGAGATATTTCAAATTTCAGCTCACACATTTTCATATGATGTCATATGATGTCATAAAGTTTCTATGGTAAGACCAGCATCAAAAATGAACACCCAGAGAAAATGTCATCGCCTTAGGGTAAGCCTTATAGGGTTGGTAAATACGTGGCCATTCACCATCCTGAAAAATTAATCCCTGAATCTGAAATCGATCATTTATTTATTCATAAATCTTCCTACATCATAAAATCTCATAACTTTATTTCATACATACCTTTGCCTTTCCACCATAATGTCAATCGTGTTCATGATCCCAATTACCCCACTCCCAACTTGACGGCAAATTACATTCGGAAAGTTGGGGCAATCAACTGACCTGCCAAAGTGTTTTTCTCCACAAATTATTTTACTCATCCTTGGCATGGGAAACCAGCCCATTAAACCAGATTTCCCCACCTTTAATGGTAAAGTGGGTTGCTTTCTGGTAAAATCCCCATCTTTTCTGCGCCACGGCACGTGAGAGATGCCGGGGATGTCCAATCCGCGGCCCATGACGTCGGTGGTCACCAGCAGTTGGATCTCGCCATTCCGGAAGCCCTGCAGTGCCAGCGGTGCAGCGAAGCGTGGCACAGTTCCATGGATATCCATGGTGAATCACTGGTTGAAGTTGGGAAAATCACTGATATTCAATGATATACTGGTTGGAGGTTTCAACCATCTTGAAAAATATAGTCAATGGGAAGGACTATCCCATATATTGTGGAAAATTAAAAAATGTTTGAAACAACCAACCAGTATAATATATATATATATCATTGCATCATATATAATGAATATTAATATATTAACGGGATTATTAGTGGAATTATTAATGGGATTAATGGGATAAAATCAACCGATTTGGCTAAATATGGACAATCTAAGGGAAATATATTGGGAAATTTAAAGATTTCCTTGGTATTCACTGCACTTGAAAGATAAATGTATGCAGTGTATACCACGTGCCATTCTTCCAAGCAAACCTCAATTTGGATGCGGAGTTTCCCTCTGGGGCAATGATTGGATCTAAATGCGAGATGTGAATTGCTGCTCTGCTGTTTTTCCCGGAAAATTCCAAACATGTCACCATATGTCATGTCATCCATGTTGATGGCTTTGTAACCTTGACCCCAGTCATCCTTCTATCCAGGTTTCTGTGAATGTTTCTAGATCTTCTTTTCAGTTCATGTGCCCAAATCTGTCAAGTCAAGAAACAGGTCATGCCACCAGTTGAACCAGGTAACCAGGTAATGCCTCAGCTATCACGGTTATAATGAATTTATTATCCAATGACTCAAACCTCCAAGTGCGGATGGTTGAAATCCTACACACTTCTACAAACTGGAGATAGTTTATTATTTGGGTTTGCCACATTCACATGCTTAATCATGATTATATCATGATTAGGTCTGCATAAACAAAGATTATCCGGTAATTTTAATGACTGGCTTACTTCCCACTTACTATTTATTCTGACATATGATGACTATACTACCTACATATATATAAATATATTATCCGGAAAATGTCACAAATGTAACCTCAATTCCCCAGGGGTGATTATATTTGTCCTTATAATATATATATATATATGTATTATATTTATATTTATTACCAACATTTACCAACTAAATTAGATCTAATTAGAATTTATACCATGCCCATGATTTCGCCTCCAAGGTATTCAGTCGCGAATCTTGGCTCTTGCCCCCATGCCTGCAACGGCGCTGTAAACATCATCCAAGTGGAATCCCGTGGGAAAAGCCATGGAAACATGGGGATGGATGTGGATTTCATGAAGAAATGCATCCTGCAACTAACATAGAGTCTGCCAATTATAAGAGATGAAAGATTACTTTACTCCAAAAGTGGGTGATTCGTCGAGGTTAGTAGGAACAATGGTAAAGTGGTTTACCCCAATGGTCTTATGACAACCCTTGTAGGTTTACCTTAGTGCTTGGGCCACCACTTATTACCCCGTTGTTCCAATCATTGTAAATAAGCGGGTCACGGAACAAAGCAATAGGAACCCATTAAGGGGGATAGTGGAACCCAAAGAAGCAGGCTGATGTTTTAGTTTAAGTTTGGATGCAGGAGGATGGTACATTTCAATCCAACCAGTCAGTTTTCCTGCGTTAGTTGATGGCTTTGGTCGGAGGTTGGCAGAGGAGACAACCAGGTGATGGAAACCCTGCAACCCACACTGGAACCCCATCCAGGAACTGGGCGTTTCATCCACAGGTGGTAGTTGAAAATGGATCAACAAATCTGAAATGTTCAATGCTATCCAGCAAGAAGTAAGTCTAAGTATGTCTAAGTCCTGTGGAGTGCATGATTTAAAAACATCCCTCATAGGATCTGGACAAATGAAAACTCTAATTCCAGCATTTCCATGGTCAGCCACAATTCGTTGCGTGGTGTCTTCACTATTCACCACCATGGCGTGGGCTGCATGTCCCTCTCCATGACTGACCCACCAACAGTTTGCAATGCCACCACTGATCAATATTCTGAAGGGCACAAGACCACCGAACGGTTGGGACGGAAGCTTTTAAATGGTGAGACAATGAATTTATTGGGTGTGATCCCTTTACGGAACATTGGATGAACAAATCCCACAAGACAACCGCCAAATGCGGAGAAGTTGCATGACATTGGCACGGAAGCCTTCGCTTTTCAAACGGTTCGCCAGTGTGTCCGCCAAATCTCAGATGGTCAAGGGGAATCAACCCCTTCAAGGGAAATCCCAAAGTCAAGTGGGGTCAAGATTCCCAGGTAAAAATATATAGTTACTAATGGTTGACATATTGGTTGACATATACATATATATATATTACGTATATTGATATATCTGTGAAAACTGTGAAAACACAGTCTCGCTGAGTCCATGTTATATAAATCTTTCAAACTGGCTGGGGCTACCAAATCCCACTAGGAGATTCCTTTCGGTGAGCCTAGGGTGGTCTTCATGTTAGCCTCAGAGACCTCTGACAATTGTCCACATAGGAAGGTTACATAACCACCATCCTTGGATCTTATAGCGGATCTCAATCAGGATTTGTCGGGCAACATGCAAGCTCACATTCTTCAGCCAAACTAAATCTGTTTAATGAAGAAATATCGGGACGTGTCGCCAATTCTGAACATTCCGGATACAGCCGGGAAGCCATGTCCGGTAATATCTTCAACGTTTGGTGTCAATTCCCGCATTTTGGGACAAAGCCACATACCATGAATTGGTGATATCCCTCTATCTATATCTATCAACCTGTCTACCCTTTGGTAATCAAATGTGGCAATGGAAAATCTCCCATTTATACATGATTTGTCCATTAAAGCCTCCATTCAGTTCGAGGATTTGCCAGCTAGCCATGTTTGATGACACCATTCAGGTATAATTCATTATAATTCCAATATCCATCGCTTGGTTTCCCCATCTTATCGTTGGTGAAACACCTCCCAGCAGCTTGGGAAATCTCCACGGTCCCAGCTGCTTTTGCGGCTCACAAATACCAAGGTCTTGTGCGACTCGTCCGACTGGGAGGCAATTGAGGGAATTGAGGGAATGGGCGACCGTCATAAGTATATTATGTATATAAATAAGTATACATGTATATTATAGAATCTGTATACAGAGCAAATAGTTTACATAGTATATGTATCTGGCTATGTATATTATGTATGTAAATGTATGTAATATGTACAGTATGTATCTGTCTAATCAATCTGTCTAGTCTCTCATAAAACCAAATCCCTTTTTTTGTGCCCGGAGGAGTATCTGCCATGAAAAAAGCGACAGAGGGAAATCCAGTTCCTTTCACCATTATCACATCCATCGTTGTCGATGATGGGGTATATACCCATATTTTGATCATGTACCATTTTTTGTTGTGACATATGAGACCTGGTTCCGTTCATAACTCGCCAAGAAAATACCTCATTGCAGTTCCCATTACCTATCATTTGGTAAAATGGTTAACCCCATAAATATGAAATATGATGAAATATAGTAATCTCCAACTTGGGATATGAGGAAATAAACGGGGAACACCATAATAACTGGCCATTGAAAACCTAAAATACCCAATGTATACTGTTTTGTGATCATCATATTAAAGAAAGTGAATGGTTTGATAGGTTTTTTTTACCTCATGAACCATCAACCACCATTAAATCACGATTATATCACCATTAAATCACCATGTTTACTGGTGGCTTTCCCATGGTTTACACCTCATCAATCCCCAATCCCAGTGCTTCGGCAAGGTGCTAAAACCTCTCTTAAGTGCGCGTACAGAAGTTCCTGGAGACGGAAGTCCGGGGATGGATCAAAACTATAGGAACTATTGAAGTATTGAGGTATTGAGGTATGGATATATGGATCAAACTATGGATCAATAGTCTATGGATTGTGGAAGTATCATACCTCAATAGTCCTCAATAGTCCTCAATAGTCCTCAATAGTCCTCAATAGTCCTCAATAGTCCTCAATAGTCCTCAATAGTCCTCAATAGTCCTCAATAGTCCTCAATACCTCATGAATGGCTGGATAATGCTGGATGAGGAGCTGGAAATAGCCCAGTCATCTTTTTTGTGAAAACAAAGGCACCAGAGTGTTGACTCATAGCCGTATCTCACGGGGTATATTTACTCGAATGACTGGGTCCATTTGGGGCAACTTAATATGGATAAATGTTGGTGAATAGACGGTGGATCACTTGGGCATGGATCACTTGGGCATGGATCACTATAGATCACTGGTAAATTATTAAAAGCGGGGTTCCTGGCGTCGGATCTCTCCTTAGTTTTGAGCCACGTTCCTAACAACACAGCACAGCCAGTCTACCACAGTCAGCTTCGGGGGAAATCATCTGCAGAAGCCTAATTTTTGGGGGGTTCCTTATGGGCAGTAAGACCACCTTTTTTCGGATGGGATATTTTGTCTTCCGATGCGAACATGTGCAAACCATGCACTGAAATAGACCGTCTTACAGATTTTGTTGCGGGGAGTGGTATGACCCTCCTGGCAGATATGTGACATTTCATCAACATCCAAAATAAAACTCTGAGATCAACCATAAGAATCGCCAAAAGGGCCAATGTTGTCCTTCTTATCTAAGCCAAGTGATCTGTCTGGATAATTTCTTACCAATGCCAAAATTATTCAAAATGCTTTTGAGTTGGGCGATCAAATTCTATGGTATATCAAAATTGCCACGTTATTGAAAAACCTAGAGCCAGGGGCGTGCCTGCTTCGCATTGTCTCGTTCCTCCCATGTGGGCCTCAGGTCCGTGGGCTGTGGATCCAGAGTAAAAGCGAAAATATGTACTGCGGTACATACCAGATACATCTATCTATATATTATATATAATATACTTAACCGATTACTTAAGCCCACTTAAGCCCTCTGTGCCGGGGTATATGTCAAGTAGTTATCAAGTATATGTTAATATAGTCTATCTAGTTCTCTGTCTGAAACAAAAGATGAGGGAGAGCCGTCACAGATTGAGAGCCGGAAAACCATGGATCTTGAGTGGCCACTGACAACCAAAAAAAGACTGGTAGGCTTTAACAAATCCTCAGAAAATGACCCAGATCAAGTACCATCATCTGTCTTGGATCATAAACAATTGATCTGCATCATTGGCCACAGGTTGGCCGGAAGGTGATAGAACCACTTGTACCAATCTTTATCATTTTCGTGAGTGTTTGACAACAAGAAAATGATGGTACAAACGGTCTCAATTGTTTACTATACCCCGTTTATAAAGTTTGTTGGTATGTTGGCATTTGACAATTGGTAGTCCATTTGAACCATACCAATTGATTAAATAGCTGCTGAGGCTAGCAAGTTCTCAGATGCCTTTGTTTCATTAACATCTTTACCAAATTTACTAGCCTTACTTACATTCCAAGTGTGTTTTGGTTACATTTCCATTTACCTTGATCCGATCCAGCTTGAAACTGAAATCTGCCAGTTTTCTTTTCAGCTCAAAAGCTCAGCAAGTTTCCCCATTTTTGCCGTCTCATCATCGTGTTGCCGTGTTTTGTTGTGCCGTGTTTTCATTCACTGATCTGTGCAAGTTTCAGCACGTAATTCCCAAACTGAAAATTCAAAAAATTGGATATGTCATTCCGCTTACCATCCCTTACCAACCAACTATCATTACTTCGATCCCCTGAATACTCGACATCTGATTCTATGGTCCCAAATATCTGATTTCATCTCCTACATCCACCATGGTTTCTGGGGGGAGTTAGAACGGGGAAGGGATTCCTACCAGCCATCTCTGTTCCCAACATTTCCCAACCCGCTTCGATTCCAAGGGGCTGCTCAAAGACCACCACCTGCCGAGCCCGGCCCAATCAGGTTCTATCCCACCATGAAATTGGGACACCGGGAACCCCTAAAATTGATGGGTATATGCAGTATAAGAACCCAAAAAGAAATGAAGGTATGACCATCCAATATGGATATTACATGTATATGATATGTACATATATATATATGTAAAGGATCTCGGTTCAAACTGCCCCTCGCTAGACGTTTGGACTAACCGTGCATCCTTAGCGGGCTCACTGCCCGCGGGCCATTGTATCTTGCTGATTGACTCTTTCGGGCTTCGACAAAGACATCTTTCTGCATCACCGGCCTTGTTAGGTTGGGGGTTAACCTTAAAACCCCGTCACTGGTGCTTTACATCATCTGTCCTGGCTTTTACTGGTGAATTTCCTGGATTTTGGCCTCACTTTGATTTTGTACTGCTCCCTGGTTCTGCAGTGACCTACAACCGTTGGTTTTACAATATTTTACAATTCTAATTCTGAGCTGCACCGTGAGGAGGCTCTTGTGTTACCCTGCATTGATCAGATTTGCTGCATTTCATTCCTTTGTTTGGATTTGCGACTTATATCTGGCTCTGCGGTGGCCCACACCGAATTTTACGTTGCATTACAATATTGAGTGCTGAACTGGTTTTTGCCCTGGCACTTTTTCAGACACACATTTCCAACCTTTGTTTAGCTGACTATACAAACATAACACTCAACTGGCTTGCCCTGGTGTTGTGGTGTAGTACGGTGCTCAACATTGGACAATTTATGTGTTCTTTCATTTTGGCATTTTTGATTTTGATTGTGATCTTTGATTTGATCAACGACTCTGTCCCAGAGTGGAACATTGCGCCGACGTCAGCGCAGACAAAGAGCGACTGCCCGGCGAACGTGGTTTTTACATTGCAAGGGTTTCATTCATTTGACACCGATTGCTTTGCGGAAACTGCTGCACATACTTGCAGCACACCATTCAAAGGACAAACATTTGATCAATCGCATCCAAAAGCACATCATTATGACGGACGAATTATGGCCGTGGAAATGCAGTCATTGCCAGAGAATCAACAAGAAAACGGCACTAAAATGTGCCATATGCCACGCTCATTGGAGCAGTGGCACAAAACACAGTACCGAGCCGAGACAAAGAACTCAGGCAGACGAAGATCATGGATGGGAAGAATGGCCCCCATTTTGGGACGAGTCACAGCCCTCATGGCATTGGGACAATCAACAATCGAGGTCCCACTCCAGGTCGAGTTCTCACAGCAGTCACAGTGCCAGATCGAATGCACAAGCTACCAAGGGAAGACGTGGCAAAGGGAAGGGGAAAAAGAATGCAAAGATTGGCAAAGAGAGCAAAGGACAAAGTACCAATGTCCCTATGACTGCCTCTCCATTCAGTCCTTTAGCGTCTCAACTACCTCCTTGGCCTGCCCCAGATACTGCAGTGAGCAATTTGATGCCATCAGGGACCTCCCCAACACCACAACAGATCATAGAGAATGTGGCTCAAAAACGAGAAGTGATTCAGGCATTGAAAAATGCATATCCAGACAATGCAACAGCACCTGCCGAGACAAAGGAGCTCATCGAGAAGATGGAGAAGGATTTAGAAAAATTAGAGAAAGAAAACTCCAAGGCCACAACGAAAAACTTACATACTGCCACGACATCTTTGGGCAAAGCCCAAAAAGTCCTGACAGAAACGTTGGAGGCCAGAAGAGCACATCGAGCACGATGGACGAAACATATCACAGATGCGGCGAAAACATGGGAAAGCCAATTACACGAATACAGGCAACAACAAGCTGCATTCCAAGAAGTGGCGGCGAAAGCCAGGGCAGATATCGAATTTGCACGGAGTGCGATTCAGTCCCTGTCGGCCAAAGCAACCACAGCCACATTGGCTTCAATGCCGCCGATCACTCCCATCAGTGCCGAAACAGAGGATTTGACATTGGACAACGATCAAGATGCCGAGAATGCGCAACAACAACTCCAGAAGGTTTTGCAAAGCTGCGCAGCATCTCTTGGCATGGACGTCGCGACTGGGATTCCAGCACAAGTGCAGATGGTCGAAGACGACAGTGCAGACAATGCCGACAAAAACAAGAAGAGACCACGTGCTATGGAACCCTTTGCAGGTGGTGGACAAGAAGCATTGCCATCCTCCACACTCAAACAGTGAGCTTGGGCGGTGTACAGGTAGTTCCGAAGAATAGCTTACATGACGCCAAGCTTGAAGCCCAAGGTGTTGAGGCCTATGTGGTATTGACAAGTGACTTGACTTTTCCGCATGCAGCATGCACCGAGAGGCTTTCCAGTTTTGACATTGATCGATTCATGCCATGGAAGCATTCGATCCAGCAAAGTCCAAAATATCAAAATCCTTTCGCTGCTGTTCTCTCAGCATGGATCGCAAGATGGAGCGTTCTGAGTGAGCAGTATTGTGGTGTGATTTCCAACCTTCAAAGTGATCAGAACGGAACAAATGGTTATGACCAACCCAATCACATTCAGCATAGCTTGATTTCCAGTTTTGCATCCGACGTAGTAGCTCAGCATGTTGTACCTGCAAAGCTCCGTAGTTGCATCAAACCGAGAAGCTGTTGTACAGATCCGATCTCAGCAAGGATTTCAAGCTCCACACTGAATGCCAAAAGCAAGATGCGAAAAGTAAGTTTCTTTCCACAAATTTGCGTTTTCATTGGCCTTGAGGATGAAATATCCATGGTTTCCAGTTCAATCCAGCATGATGAACTATTGCAATGGACAGAAAAACCATGGTCCAGAAGACCTAAAAAATCGGACACTCAAGCAAGTGAGAAATCAGGAAAAACTGCTGTCGCACATTCAGACACATTCCGCACCACTGATGATTATCACAATGTACCATCTAATTGGCTCAGTGATCAAAATCAGCGACCTGAAGAAGAGAGAGAAGACCCGGAAGATGCCAACCACTTCCTTCATGAAGCACCGGAATCAGTGCAATATCTATTTGATGCACTGCAGGCCGAAGGAGTTGTTGAAGGTCCAAGAATCCATGACAGCATCTTTCTACGATCTTGGTTTGTGCACCATTCTCACATGCAGCAGTGTTTTCATTCCAGAATCATCGAAATCAATGGCCATTGGCGATTGTGGTACCAAGATATTATTGACACTTGGAGAGATAAGATCTTGCCTTTGGAACAAGTCATCTTTGACATTGTCCGACCTAGCCCACCGAGGACAGAGGCATATCATGAAATTCTCTTTGATGTGATTGTTTCTCAAGGTATTGACATGCCAAGGAGAGCAGGACTTGTGACCATCCTACAGAAAGATGACCGTGCTGATAGAGCAGCCTATGCAGTAGCGGCATCATTGCCGGAACAGACGAGTGGCTACCAAATTGTACAAAGTGCTGAGTACCTTTATGGCTGCCAAGTCTATCGCTGTTCCATTCGACATGGATGGTATCACATCCCTTTCACAATGGCACCTGCGCATAACACACAAGATGGTGATTCTTTCGTTGTTGCGGTATCCAGTCGAGCTGAGTCCTCCTCAGCACCTATGGGAAGTAGTGGAAGCAACCGGCCCAATGAGGATCCTGATGATCAGGGTGGCGCTCCTCCTGACCCTGCTGATGACTCGGATATGCCGTCACCTAGTTTGGCAACAAGTGATGATCACCAAATCGGTGTACAGATCCATCGCTTGGGTCACACACAAAGACATGCCAAAATCAGATGGGACACAATTGATCATGTCTTACATGATGCTGCAAGATTCCTTCATATACCAGTTGATGATTTGAGGACATTTCATCACCTACAGGTTGCTCCGCCGGATCAGACCAGCCATGATGAAGGGATCATTGTGCAACATGCTTTGGACATCCCAGACGGTTCCACCGAACAACTCATCCTCATTGATGTAGAGATGCACCAGGCACATCGACATGATACCATTCCGCGTGCTCCACCGGTATTGCGACATGTTTACAGGACTGTTCCACATCTTGTCAGAAGACACATTTTACTTTTGACCAAAACTGCTGGATATTGTGACTGGCACCAACAAGATTGTTTGGTTTTCCTCAATAATGCTTTGTGGCCAAAACAAGATGCGAGCCCCAAGCGCATCGAACACGGCATGTACCTCAGAGTCGTCATCCCAGCACCGCCAGAAAGCAATTGGGAAATTGATCGAACATTACATGTTTTTCATGAGGCTTTTGAGCTTTTCGAACCTCATCATGCAGGACAAATTGCCTTTGACATCATGCAAGGTCCTTTAACTGCTCAGCCACCACCTGCGCTGACAATCAGCCAAGGTATTGAGGTTGACTGTAATGCATTAACTGACCCAGGTACTGCAGATGTCCTTTCGCTCATGCAAAGGGATTCACCTAGACGTGCAGTTGCAGTTGCTGATGACACCAGCAATAGCACGACTGAGATCATACCTGAGGATTGGATCATTGACTTGCAAAGGATTGTCCAGAATCATATCGATGTTTGCCCACATGACCCAGAAGCCGAATTTATTGTGTCAGTTTACACGTGGCTCGTAGACCACAACACTCAACGCCTCTGCAGAACACCCAAGATTGCCGTATTGGGCGGAGACCCCAGTGAGTGGTATGATGACATAATTCATCCATGGCGGTATCATGTTCAAGTTGATGAGCCCATTTTCCTTGATGTTGTACAGCCAAATGTGCGAAGGTCGGACATTGAAGAACACATCGCTCACATCATCATTACCCAACATGCATCAGTTGACAGATCGGTAATGCTTTCCATGCTGTTTAAAGGAGATACACCTCCAGACGTCATCATCAGGTTTGCAGTTGCACTTCCAAAGCTCTGCACAGTCCATGATGTTGTGAATTCTGTACCATTGTATGCACTTCATTCTCTTAACCGCATAACATGGGAACATCCTATTTTACAGCAAGACGATCAAGCATTTCAAACCAGACCTGGAATGGGAATACAAGTGACTGTTTGGCCTGCAACAGATCTTGACTCTGAGCAACGTGAGGATGGTGTGAGCCTTTTTCAACATTTTTCGGGAGTAGGCATCACGACTTCGACGACTGTGAATACCAACATTGACAGTCTAACAGGTCACTGCCTCAAAGGAACAGAAATCCAAGATGACATCGATGTGCCCATGATGTCAAATCGGCCGACGAATCGCATTGAACGAAGACCCAGACCGCTCCATGATGGGTCTGAACAATGGTTTTGGGAACTTGGATCCATTTTTTCCACGCAAGCCACACAAGAAGTGATTGATGGCGATTCTTACATCTACGTGCAAACTTGGTTTATTGACCATGTCAGACATGTAAACTGTCGGGTGCCCAGATCCCTACGTCTAGACCAAAATTGGATCACGTGGATTGAAGAATGTCGATATCTTTGGCGTGATTTATTGGATCCAAACACACCATTTTCCATACATGTTGTCAAACCCAGACCACCGCAATCACGTTGGCAAGATTTCAATTGTCACATTTTGCTTGAACAGAACAGACCAATTGGAAGAGCAGCTGGCATTATCACAGTTTTGCAGTCAAGCACTAGCACTACTAGTGCCAGTCAAGGTGCGTATGTCATGCACAGACACATCAGAAAGCAAGATGTAATTGACACCATGGAGCTCAATCCAATATGTGATGATCATCACTGTGCAATTTACTATGGTCGTGAACCGATCCACATTGTAGTTGCGACAGAGGTCAGTTCTGGATTCAGCATTCGAGTGCAAATAACAAGTCGCAATGACCAAAGACCCAGCGTAGCACGGGAGGAAACACTGGAATTTGACTCAGTGAGCATGATGCAACAACCTCCTCCGGAACAAGCAATTGATTTGCCACCGAATGCGACTGAATGTACAAACTTTGATCTCGATTTTCAATTGAATGCTGCTGCCCAGCCATTTCAACCTGGAAGATTTGCCAATGCCGAACATGGCGAGTTTATCCAAGATTTGATTTCATCATGGGCAACCGTTGCATATGTTTGGGATCCGGACTCACCATCAGCTACATGCATGACTTGGTTTGTGGACCATAGAAGATTGTATCCGAATTGCGTTCATGGGCGACCGGTGACTTTGACCAATGATTTTGATGCTTGGGAAGAAAAGCTGAAAGAAGCATGGCAAGAAGTCATTGATCCGTTTGCCACACATGAAATGTATCTTGTCATGCCACAGCCACCGAACATGGAACCGGGACTCATCGGTCATGTCATAATCATCCAGTCGCCAGTGGAACAATGGGTGTCCAGTCTCGTCACAGTCTTTGATTCCTTCATCAGCCGCAGAGAACAACACATGAGGAGGCTCGTCATCACAACTGACGAACACATCAGAATTGAGCAAGTTGTTAACCACTGTGGATATGAACTCATTGAAGGCAGACTGGACCCTGTGTTACATTGCCAAGCTTGGATTGACCAGCATGAATTAGTTGAAGGGAATCGATGGCCTGGACGCTCAGGACATGAAATCACTGTCCAAATCAACCGACAAATCACCAGATTGGCTGAGTATGAACCAGAGCATACAAGCCTTTTGCAGCTCAGTCAAACTGATTTCCCTGTTTTGATCCTTGAGGAATTGCTGCATGATCCACTGCCCTCGTCAGACCTCATACCGTATGGACTTCTGCATATTGACTTCATGCCGCAATTGCCAGACACAGTCCTTATAAGCGATGGCTGCACCGAACAGGAAGTTGAATCTGAATTGCATTCCATGGGACATCACCGACATGTCTATCAGCTTGGACAAACAGGAAAATTTGCGACAATCCCTATCAACTGGAACCCAGAGGGACAGATGTATCATTACATTTTTCATCCGACGAATGATACCAAAGAGGGAGAGATTTTGCTTCACTCATCGCACTCGCAGCTCAATGAACTTGAACACATGCGTTGCCTACATGCCCACGGCTTTATGCGTGCGGTTATTGTACAGGTGAAAAGAGTCCGATGGAATCTCTCAATCATCCAATATCACAACAATACACCGGAACTCGAGATAAAGCAGATCACGCCAGCCCGACAAACGGAATGGCCGGATCCACAGCCGCTTATCATGCCAGATAAGATGATTGATTTCCACAATCTATGCAAAGACCGACCAGATTCATGCTTGCATCTTGGACTTGACTTGACACAGATTCAGGACTTCTTCTGTTCATCAGATGATGCAATTTGTCCATGGCACAGTCATCTGGACTTACAGGGATTTGTCAAAGATGGTATCGATCAGATTGTCAGCCAAGAAGGAAAAAATTTTGATCCTGCCAGCTTCGATCGGCTTGTGATTTATACAGATGGATCATCAAAAGCTCACAATCGACGAAAAGCCCCATTATGTGTTGCGGAGAAAGACATACCAGATGCATGGTCTTATGTTGTCCTAGGAGAGAGGTACCCAAAAGCTGGCCAACGGGGTTCTCTTACATTCTTGGGATGGCATGCGCAGCAAGTAATGTATGAGCAGGACAATAATGCTTTCACTGGAACCAATCAGATTGGAGCGGAATATGCAGAAAGAGAGGCATTAATTTTTGCGGGACTGTGGCGATTGGCACTGAATTCGACAATACCAACAGTCTTTAGAACTGACTCCAGCACCAGTGCTGACCAGGCGACTGGACGTGCCGGCTTCAATACACCACACGCCACGATCTACATGTTGAGAGGCATTTACCAGGCCCTTGAAGCAGGTATGCCAAAAGATTGCCTGCACGTCGAACACGTCAAAGGTCATGCTGGCGATATCTGGAATGAACTAGCCGATTATTTGGCGAAAAGTGAAGCTATGGCAGGACACCACCTGAAGCGCCAACAGATCGATCTCAAAGTTCTGGGTCCTGCATTGCCGTACTTTTGGATGTTTCTGACTGTCACAGATGGACTCCCACAATTCACTCAACATGGGTTCAATATTTGTCCACCTAACCTGCCGACACGAAATGTTGATACCTCCATTACATCACAGACTGCTGAGACCTTCCCTGACCGAGATTTTCAATTAAATTTGGCCTCGCTCAACGTTGGATCTCTGTACCTGTCACCAGATGGATTTAGCGGAAAGCTGTCCTTTTTGCGTCAGCAAATGCAGTCGCATGCAATACATATCCTTGGAATCCAAGAAGCGCGAAGTTCGCCAGGATTGAGTGTAGTTGATGGAGTGTTACGCATTGCTGGTGGTTCTCAGAATGGACATCTTGGTGTTGAGTTGTGGGTGTCTTTGACACAACCAATTACCACGAGCAGACGCCAAAAAATTTGCATCAAACGATCGGACGTCCAACTTTTGCACCATGACGCCAGACGGCTCCTTGTGAGGTTTGCGTGTAATAATTTGGACTGTTTCGTCGCGGTGCTTCATGGACCACAAAGTGGAAGACCTCTGCAAGAAAGAAGACATTGGTGGGAAGAAACTGGGACAATCCTACAAGATCACTGTAAAGAATTCCCGACTTACATCTTGATTGATGCCAATGCCAAAACAGGTCCTACGCAGCCACCCATTGTCTTTGAGAAAGATGATCAGACATCAAGCAACACTCCTTTCTTTCTTGAATTTTTGGACATGTTTGGACAGTGTTTGCCGTGTACAAGTTCTGTTCAGCAAGGACCACAGCATACTTGGACCACACCAGATGGCTTGACTGAGCATCGTATTGACTACGTCGCCATTCCCCAAGAATTGCTGCCTCGATGTTCTTGGTCGGGTGTGGTACCAACACTTGACACTGGACATGTTCATTCCGATCACATTGCCACTGCTGTTCAGTTGACATGGTCGGATACGATACAGGCATTCAAAAGAAAACCGGACAGACTTGCTCATGACCGAACCAAGATCCAGTCACATTGGAACAAGATTGATTTTAACAATTTTATTGCTGAAAATTGGAAATGTGACATCGAGACTCAAGTCCAAAACATGAATAAGTCTTTCCACAGTGTCCTCCATGAAGCATGCCCGCTTAGTAAGACACTACCAAAGAAATCATTCATTGATGACCAGACATGGCAGCTGCGTGCAACCAAATTGAGACTACGAAAACGACTCCAGCAGACTAAGAAGCAGAGCCGATTCGACCTTTTGAGCAAAATTTTCAACATCTGGACCGGCAGAACCCAAGACCTGCAGCTTATAGCCAATCATGAAACCACAGTCCTCTGTGGGACATTGAGTCTTTCCTGCGAGTACTGGAGATGTTCGAAAAAGCTCAAACAAAGATTGCAAATGATGAAGACGAATGCACTGCAAACTGCCATAACCAACACGGGAGCACAAGCATCCGCTGGAACTCTTCTGCATGTTCTAAAACCATTTATTGGTTCCACGAACCTGAAGAAACAGAAACAAGCCAGCCTTCCCATTGTGCGAAAGAATGATGGCACCATTTGCGCAACACCGAGTGAGGCTTTGAACCGGTGGGTTGAGTTTTTCCAAGCCATGGAGGGTGGTCAAAGAATGACTCATCAGGAAGCACGACAGCGTTGGATTGATAACCTCCAGGGGTTTTTAGAAGAGACTGACATTCAGCTGCCTGTGCAAGAAATGCCCACGCTGTGCGAGCTTGAAGTTGCCTTTAGACGTGTCTCCATTGGAAAGGCAATTGGAATCGATGAAGTGCCGCCTGAATTGTGCCATTTTTGCCCAGTACAACTTGCCAAAATTTGCTACCCATTGTTACTCAAAGCTGCTTTGTTCGGCCAAGAAGCACATGAGCATAAAGGTGGTAAATTAGCAATAGCATGGAAAAAACGAGGAGACGTCAGAGATTGCCATACGCACAGATCGCTCCTTGTTTCAAGCCACATTGGGAAAACAATTCATCGAGCACTACGACAGAAATCTCATCATTTGTATGATGCTTACATGCAAAGACAGCAACTAGGTGGCAAAGCTCACATGCCAGTGTCCATTCCATTGCATATGACACGTGCATTCTTGAGGTGGAAACAACGAGAAAACCGACCGACAGCGGTCATTTTCTTAGACTTGACAGAAGCCTTTTATCGGACACTGAGACCACTTGCAGTCGGAGGCGTGTGCTCAGACCATTGTATCAGTCTCATGTGCCAGAAACTGGGGTTAGAATCCGATGCCTATCAGGACCTGTGCCGATTGCTTCAGGAACCATCAGCCCTTGCAGCAGCACAAGCTCCCAGGCATGTTCAAAAAATGCTCCAGGCTGTTCATTGTGATACATGGTTCAAACTAGGACAACAGCATGATTTGGTTAGGACAGAAATCGGTTCCAGACCAGGCGATAGTTTCGCTGACATAGTTTTTGGACTGCTTTGGGCCAAGCTTTTACAAAAACTTGAAAAAAGCCTAACCGCCCAAGGAATACTCGAACAAATCCCCGATGTAGAGTTTCCCGATCCTTACCAATCTCACATTCAGGAGGAATTTTCAATGATCCCACTGCTTGGTCCGACTTGGATGGACGATCTCAGCGTCCTTGTCACCGCGACCACCAATGCGGAACTCATCAGGAAAACACAGGTTGCCATCAGCCAATTAATTGACTCCTGTTTGGACTTTCAAATGGAACCGAATTTCCGAAAGGAAAAACTGAGGTTATGTTCACCTTCAAGGGACCACAATCGCGCGACTTTCGTCGGAAGTATTATAGCGGAAAAGCTTGCGTGCCCATTGTCTGTGAACGACAAACCTTTGAAATTTCGGTTGTCCCGAGATACCTCCACCTTGGAGGATTGATCCATCACAGAGACATCACCAAACAAGAGATCAAACGAAGACTTGCGATTGCAAACCAGGCATTCCAACAACATCGCCGTGTGCTTTACCGTAACAAGAATGTTGATTGGAAGATCCGATGTGACATTTTCAATACGCTTGTCTTAAGTAAATTCCTGTATGGTTTGGAAAGTTGGACATTCCATACGCAACAGCTCCGCAGCCAAATCCACAAAGGCATCATGAAGCTTTACCGCAGATTGATGGGAACATCCCATGACGCACACCTGACAGACCTTGACGTCTTGGTTTTCACGGAAATGCCAGATCCGACTGAACTGCTCCGTAGAGCCAGACTGAGGTATTTTGGTACGATCCACAATTGTAAACAGCATGCGCATTGGGGATTGCTTCAGGAAGACACAGAATGGGTTTCCTTATTAAAGGATGATCTGCATTGGTTGTGGACACAAGTTGGCCAGATGTCTGGCCTTGGTGACCCCAGCCTGCACTTCCCACAGTGGCAAGAATTGATCATACACCATGGTGTATACTGGAAGAAGCTCATCCGCAAGGGAATACGCCATGCATGCCTCCAGAGAAAAAAGGAATATCATGCCATTGAATTGCATCAGAAAATTGGCACGTTGCTGCGTGAGGCTGGATTGGTCTCGAACTTGCCGTCACAGCAACAGTCCACAACTCATAATAAAGAGGATTGCCATTACGGATGTATGAAGTGCCAAAAACATTTTGCTTCATTTGCTGGAGAAAGTGTACATATGTGCAAGGCACATCAGATCATTGCCCGTGAACGCTACCTCTTTGATGAGACGCATTGTCCTTGCTGTCTGCGTGAATTTCACACACATTCCAAAGTCCTTGCGCACTTGCGTCATGCACATAGATGCAGGGACACTCTGAGGAATCGTAGGATGTTATGCACTCCAGCACCTGGCCAAGGTTCTTTGCATGATTGTGACCTGGCTGACGCCCATGATGGTGCGTTGCCCATGATCCAGTCTCAAGGACCTTTGCTCCCCGAGCCATTGCCACGTGATTGGGACCGTCATGACATTGCGTTTCTGGAGGCAATTTATTTACACTTGCTGGATCAAACACGAGATTGTGAATTGGATGTGACCATGCGTGAATTTATCAGTGACTACCCCATCAGTTGGACCAGATGTAAACTCACACTGCAAGCATTTTGTGACCAGATCACTGTTGAGGATGCGGCAGTATTGAATTGGACGAAAGCAGAGATCATTTCGTGCATGTCTCAACTTGCAGATCCCAAGAGTTGGCCCTTTTTGCATGATCCATCAGCTGCACCCTACCATGAATCGCCTGCGGGTATTTGCGAATGGGAGGACTGGTGTAAGAATTTTGCTGTCTGTCCACCGCCTGAGTGGACACAATGGACTCCGCCACCCAGAACCCTCACGAAGCAGAAAATTCTTCTTCATGCATTCGCAGGTCGTCGCAGAAGAGGAGATGTTGAATGGTATTTGAACATGATCACTCATGACAATCCGGGATGTGTCATTTGTACTGTCTCAATTGATATTATCATTGACAAAATTCATGGTGACATTGCGAATCCCTCCACACGCGCAATGTGGTTGCATCATATTAAACAAGGTCATGTTGCGGGCTTTCTTGCGGGGCCGCCATGTAACACTTGGAGCAGAGTACGTGCTGTTCAGATGAAAGACAGCAAGGGACCAAGGGTGATTAGGACGCCTGACGCACCATGGGGCTTGAATGAGCTGAAGTTGGGCGAACTTTTCCAAGTGACAATTGCACCATACTCTTGGGTTTCTCCATTGAATGCATGTTGGCGCTCTCGCTTACTGAGGGATCAGGTATCCTGGAACACCCGAAGGACAGCGAAGAAGACAACACAGTCAGCATCTGGCGTTTACCCATAATGCGCATGCTTTTGCAACTTCCATGGATGAGGCAGGTTCATTTATCACAGGGACTTTTTGGAGCATCGTCACCGAAACCCACAACGCTGCTTGTTGTTGGTTTGTCAAAGTTGGAACAGTTCCTACATGCAGGTATGTTGAGTACGAAGCTGCAGTTTGGACAATCCACTGGAAAAGATGACAATGGCCAATTTTATACAGCCCCGTTAAAAGAATACCCGCCAGGATTTTGCATGGCAATGGCACGAAGCTTTGCAGATGAATTTTGTACGATTTGTACTAGCATGGAGTGCGGTACTGACCTGCCATCGTCGTTTTTGGATCTTTGCAAACACATGCAGGATCACGACTTTGGCAATTATATAGGGCTTGATTGAGATCCCTATGAGAATTCATAGCTCAGTCGCCACGACATCGTGACTGCAGACTGGAGGAAAAAATATGTATGTATGCACAATCATTGTACTCATTCCATATTACAATACATGGTACCATTCCAGTAGCGGTCATCTATCGATCACCATCATCATTCTCTTCCACCTTGGATTGTAGGGATTCCGGGCAATCAAAATCCCCTGGAAACCGGTGAGTGTAATCCGCAGGGTCATCATCCAAGAATGATGTTTATCGACTTGTCTTAAAAGTGGAAGATATTCGGAAGTAATAATCAACCATAGCTTTTTTACCCCCAATTCTGCCATTTGCCGGTTATTACAAAGCATGCCCTGCAAACTGGTTACAATGGTACGTTTATCACATTGACATGACTATAGTTACTACCACCCTAGCAACACACCAGGGCCCCCCACCCCCAGCCCATCCAATTTGAAAGTGCAACTATGTGTAATTAACTGTACATATGGCTATACTATTTGCTTTGCAAATGACATGTACAAATATGTTCTATATGACCCACACATATATAATATTAAATATATACACACATATGCTGTACCCTCTGGTAATTTAACGTAGCTATGGAAAATCACCATTTTTGATGGGAAAATCCGCTACAAATGGCCATTTTCAATAGCTACGTTAAATTACCAGAGGGTAACATTTCTGTAATCATACTACATATAAAATCATATAATCACACATAATCATATAATCATTAATTTATATATTATATTATACACATGTTTTTGTCCCACGTCCAAAGCACAATTTTCCACATCCAGAGGGTCGCCTCCTGCAGGATATCCTCTCGCGAAGTGGGTCCTTCTCCATCCGTCCGCTGGCCCGCCAGGATGCGCACCGGTGGCAGATCGCTGCTGCACCTGCAGATGCCATGCCGATGCCAAAGATATTTGGAAAAAAACGATGGAAAAAACGATGGAAAAACGATGGGAAACTTAGTGTTCATGGAAAAACTATGGGAACTTAGATATGGAAACATTCTTATTTGGCCAAGAAAGAGGTGAAATTCATGGTTTTGTTTGTGTGTTTTTTGTGTTTTTTATATAAAGCAATAAGATATACATACTCTCCAACTAACATGGACTCTGCCAATTGTGGACGTTAGAAGACTACTTTGCTCTAAACATTGGCAATTCTCAGGGTCTACGTTGGTTAGGGGGTGGTAATAGGTCATGATAGCTCTTCTATCAAAGGATATAACAGCTATACAACTACTACATGTATATATAATATATATATATATACACTGCAGAAAACATGGCAATGGACCAACAATAATGGTTTGGCAAACAATAACAGTATTGGGGACATTCCTAGGGATTTACCAGTCAAACACAAGAACATGAGTTTTATACCAAAACAAAACTGATTTTTACCAGTAAAAACAAAGCATGGAGGCAACCAAATTTGGTAAGTCTGAAACTGGACCATGCAAACAATTGCAGGAAACAAAGCTAGAGGATGACTACAGTGACTACAGCCAGAAACTGGTTACAGGTTCATAAGAAAGTTTATAATCCATTTGATTTACTGAGATACTTCCCGAATTTCTACTTAAAGTCCCTGGATGATCTGATGCCCCTGAGGAACGAACATTAGTTGAGCCATGTGCTGCACTTGAGTGGGCCATGTCGCCGAAAAGAACAGCGTCTGTCGGTCACTTCGGACAGTCCTCGGGCTATGGCAACGAGAACCACATCTAGATGTCTTTCAAATCTAATCCAATCTAGTCTGATCCTATCTATCTCTCTATCTATGTATCAATCTATCAATCTATCAATGTATCTGTCTGTCTGTCTAATTGTCTATCTATCCATCCATCTATGTATCTACTGTATACATGTTTATGTCGATTCATTCATATGCATCCCAACTTACTTAAATAGGAATTCCCTGAAACTTGTCACCCGCCAAAACCACCATGTTTCTGGCACTTTGCCAATCTAGAATTCGTCCAGCTCCTGCCCACGAACTTACATCATCCACATGATCCCTACAACATATATATATATATATATTGTAAATATATATATATATTACAACAAGATTATTCCCCATCCACTCATCCGCATCCCATTCCATCCATCAACTACTACTAGTAGTTGCCTAAACGAGAATCATTCCGACTGGTTCCTCATCATCCATAGTTCATCCATAGTTCATCCATCCTCTCATCATCCATCCTCTGATGATAATCATGTACTAATAACATCACTAATAAATAACATTGTGAAATAGTGTGTTGACAATCATAATGATATCTGATAATCATTAGAATCATCATCATTAACTAATAATATCCATCGACAAAACATCATTTAACCAATAACCATCACCCAACTAGTAATAACAGAATAATAACATAGTAACAACATCATAATTACAAGACAACATAATAATTTAACTAGTAATAGTCATTATCAACTATAGTAATATATATATAACTATAGACTATAGTAATAGATCCTCATCATCAACTATCATAGTGACATCCCTCATAGAAACATCATAAAGAATAATCAATAGCAACTCATCCCATCTCATCATCACAATAGTAACATCATCCCATCATCTTATCATCTTCCATCATCTTCCCATCATTGTCTCATCCCATCTGCCGGAGAATAAAATAGAATCAAATGCTGGATCGATCATCCATTCTGCATCATAAATCAAGTAACATCATCATGTTATATCATCTTCCCATCATTTGTTCATCATCATTTTAAATGATTATCCCATCCCATCATCCCATTCTGATAGTAACATCATCCCATCATGTTATCATTGGCAAATCCATCCCATCGTCCAATGGGTCCCATCGCCAGCAAGGATCTTTCCAATGCGCCCCACCTGCTCCTCGAAGCCGCACTCCAACATCCGATCCGCCTCGTCCAGCACCAGCAAGGTCACCCGCTCCAAGGTCACCTCGCCTTGGGACGCTGATTGGGGTCCCATGGGGTCCCATGGCTGGTGAAACCATGGGGAAAATGGCTGGGAAAATGGCGAAATGGGTGATTTTTATGATATGAATGGCTGGGAAATGCTGGGAAAATGGCTGGAGAATAGGTCAAACTTGGCTGGAAAGATAACGAAACATGGTGGAAAATCGATGGAAACATGGAGGATTTACCATAGATGCTGCCGGTGGATTTAATGGACTTACCTATGTTATAAGATCAAGGGATTCTTTGTCGGGAGATTTCAATGTGAAATGGTTTGTGATCCAATATGGGCCGGGGGTCCCTGAAACAATCTCTGGGATTTGGGTGACTTTTTGGGTAATTCGTAGATCACCCTCCGCACTCTCAGAAATCCAGTATTGTCAACCTTCAATGATATAATTATGATATAATGATAGAATGATGCAATTACAGGGCGCTACTCGGATCCCAGTCGTAACTCTTGAAGACCCAAGTAACGGGCATTTGTTCCAGACCGCCAGGGTGGGACTCAAGGGAATGGCACGAGGACAGACCAGGACTCTCCGCAGGATAGTGGTGTGCTCAGCCACGTACTGCCGGTTATAATGGTTAATGATGATTAATGATGGTTAATGGTGGTTTGAACCATGGTTGGAATGTTATAGGATAATACAGCATGATTTCAGGGATCCTCCACCCTGGTGTACTATATACCATGATCCAACGTCAAACATGCACTTAAATTCTCACAAGATCCCAAATGTTATCCCCTCTTGCTTCGAAATGGGCAGCGGTTTACATATTGTACCAGCAATTGGATTCATGGCCCTAGAAATAACCAGCCAACCTGGTTAAGTGAATTATAGTGGATTTCAACTTCAACATTGGAACCAGGACTGAAAAAAAAGATGTCTTTAACGCGACAGTGACAAAGTTGGTGTCAGCAAGGTGCTGCTATCCATGACATCCAGCAAGCGCCCCGGTGTTGCCGCCACCAGATGCCCTGCGTTTCGGACATCCGCCACCTGCGCTGCGGGGTGTCTCACTGCCTGTGGTGAATCCAACAGTTTTGCTGCTGGTCTAATGTCTAATTTGTTTGGTGCTCCCTGTTTGGTAGGTGGTGGCATCACTTTTTGAAAGCATGTTGTTGGCCCTGTGGTAATACCCCAACAATTCCAGGAATGAACAGCCCATTTCAGTTGTTTGTTGATTCTTTTGGTACATGAAAAACTTTCATGGGTTTCAAACTGCAATCAACTCCTTCTGTATACTTAGAGAAATTAGCTTCGCCCAGTGAGCAAACGCAGTCCATGGAACTTCCCAAATGATGGGGCCCTGTTCTCATGGAAGTTTGCCATACACTTCCCATACTGTTGTTTTCAACATGTTTTCGTGGAAGAGGGGCAATATGATCTGTATTTCACAACCTAAAATAAGTAAGCATATTCGGGATTGCTTAGTTGCCCCCATGACCCGTATTTGAAATTGGTCTATCTGAAAACTAACCAATAATCCACTGATCCATAATCATGTTCGAAAAAAAAACAAAAAAAAAACATTGGGAGTATACCAATTTTCAGACACACCCAAACATCAAGTCCTCCATACATGGAAAATTTCCAACATACTCTTCGATATTTGCCAAATTACTATGATCCCTTCCCCCACATGGTCCCCCGAAGGAGTAGATCCAATACTTAAACCCTGGGCTTCAGAGGCGGTATTCAATATTAAGGGAATGGGATTAATTACATTTGCTGTCCAATCACCATATTTAAGCCCAACCCCCTTGACATTAAATCTCTAATCCATAATGCCTCGTTACCCTCCGGTAATCAAACCTGGCAATGGACAAAACTAACAATTCAGTTCCATGATTCTCCCAGCAAATCTCCCAGCTGAGTTTGGGGATTTCCAAGTGCTATCTTTTATTATCATATATTATTATATTATCATATTGTATTACCATTATATTACCATAAAATCCCATTAAATCCCACTGAATCCCTTCCAATTGTTGGGATTGTCAACGCCCTTGCCCTTTGTCAACGGCCTGCCAGGCTTTGCTTCCCTGGCCACCACCATAAAGAACTGCCGAGGACAGACCGCCTGCTGTGGTGGATTTTGTGGGATATCATGTCACATGAAGATATCATGGGAATATATAATGGAATATACAATCAAAAATGGAAAAACTGGCTCATAAGTTACTTGATAGGGGATTTCATGTTTAGATGTGGGTTTTAACCACCAAACTGATGGTTAGATACGCGGGTATACAACCCTTTATATTTTTGAATATTACAAACCATGAATATTTTGGAATCTCCATTCACCAACCTTTAGGGTCCCGTTTGGATCTTCAAATGTTGGCGGTTTGTTACGACACTTCTCAGGTGGGTGTCAAGTACATTTCAAGTACGGAGTATCGAGGATGGTATGTATTTCATATGGAAGAAGGAATATATATATATAACTGATGTATCCAGGTTATGTGGATTTCCCTCGATGTATGTTATGGTATTCTGTCGCAAAAAAAAAAATCTAAATTGTGTCTGGCCACAACCAAGAACTAGTCAGGAATCTAACTACAGATTCCTAACAAAATCTTAATCCAGGAATCTATCGACCCCCGGTTAATTCGTAGGGGAGATACCATGTCCAATGGTGAGTTGTCACTTTCCGGTGCAACCCCAGCAACTGGTAGCATGTGCTGCTGGCTTCTTTCGTGAGCCATAGAATTTCTATCTATGTCCATTTTTTTTCTCCCACAAGGACAAACCTTGAGAAGACTCCAGGTGGTGTAATTGCACTAAACAGAAAATGCACTAACCAGTATTCATCTGGGCAGAAAAACAATGCGTCACGATATGTCTCAATGAAGGCATTTTGGTGCATTTTCCTCTACTAAGCATTGTTTATGGGTTCCAATCTGTCAGCAATGTCGCCAGATCCTTATAATCTTATATAACTACAGGAGCGTTTCAAAAAGTCACATCACCCGGGGAGTTTGAATTTCACCCTGAGATGGTGGAGATGGATGCATTCATCCATAGTTTTGATGTTTCAACTGAGTCAATGGATCCCCTGAGAATCCGCTGATTCAAAACTCAACTACCATCAACTAACATCAACCGACTATCCAAAGAGTCCATCATGTTTGAGTTGTACATCCATCATCATCCATCATAGTGGCAGCACTTTTCGCCGTGCCATGCCTGGATGATTGCTGCCACTGCCGGAGAATTGGGTCACCTACAACGCTGCCACGTGGCGGGCCGATTTTGATGGGAAAATTGGATGGTTTTCACGGGAAAAGCATGGAAAAACATAGGAAAATATGGGAACATCTACTACACATCGAACTAAATGGATAAATGGTGCATTTTCCAGCAAGCCTTGTTTGACACTGGAGGATATTGCTGAAATGTCCATCTGTTGAGAACAAAACCATCAGGTTTGACACAATACAGGTGCGCTCAGTGGGCTCTTTTTGAAGGTGGGAGCTGGACCAGCTGGAGGCTTACCTTTTCTGGGGCGTGGGCATGTCTGAGCCGATGGGTCTAAGTGAGCAGGAAAAAGTTTCATCTCCTCACAATCATAAACCACCTCTCCATGTGACAATTAACAAATCCAGTACACTCCATGGAGGTTTCTAGGGGCGATGTTCATAATTTTACTCAAGCGGGGATATAACCCCAAATTAAGATTGGGTTAGATCGAGCACCCTCTGGACTTGTCTTCCATGTTGATACGCGGCCATATTCATTCAAGTCTATTTTTGATCTTCTTGGTACCCAATTTTCATGTCGGCTGATGTTGGTTTGTTGGGTGGTTGTCTGATGATGGTTGATGATTACATTTGCATGGTGTTTCTACGTGTTTCTATTGCATTGTGTTTTTACTATATTTGACGGTCGACTAGTTGAAAAATGTTGAACATGTGTCATCATCAGCCAACTGTCCGACAATTCAACATCTGTAACCCATGCTTGATAATACTCATGATTTTCTCTATGTGCTTTTAGTTTAAACAAAAAAATGTCATCTGATGATTGACGATAAATTTACCTGTTTGTAATGGCTGATGATACATTTTATCAACTATCATCAACCATCAACTATCATAACTATCCACCATCAACGCCCATAAATGTCTTATAATGTTTGTAAGGATTCTATCATCAACTACCCACCATCTGGCTGTCAGCTGTGCACCGCTTTGGCCATGTCGGCGATCTGCACCGCCAGCTCCCGCGTGGGCGCCAGGACCAAGGCCTCATGAAATCAGGAGGTTTCGGGTGCTGGGAAATGATATAGCAACAAACAATTACATATTATAGTGTAATATGATATAGCTATATAGCTATTAATTTGGTATATCATTTCCCAGCTACATAATATTACATGATATAGATATTAACCTAAATTAATAGTGTTGCTATATAATGACAATGACATATTCATTCACAATAGAATTGGATCTTGTTTTTGGTGATATGCTGTCACTATTTTAGATGTGAGTAATAAATCTCAATCCAAAATAATGACAACATAGAACTAAAAACCAGATCCAATAATAAAATAGTGGTGAAGTTCACCTGTTATCTCTTTTTTGGGGCTTTGCTGTAAATATACAACATTGATCCAAGTTGTTGGTGAAAAGAAGTCTTAAATAAATATAATATAATCCCAATCATTCAGATTTGGAAAATCAAGCATGAACAAGACAACATGATTCAAGATATATTGGAATGGATCTGCCACAGTGGCGAAGGAATCCTGAAAATCTGGTGGCTTGAAGCAGAGGAGCTTTGGTCATACAATGAACTCCTGTCCTTCTCTAGGTCTTCTGAGCTTCCACAAGGCTCCAATCCAAGCGGGCTTCTGAAGGCCTCCCTCTCACATTTCTCTCGCAGAACTTCTCCAGCAAGTGAAAGTACTCGGTTGGTGAATTTTGCATAGATAGCAAGTCATCATTTTTCCCTGCCTTTGCTGCTTGTTGAAGGAACTGTTGTTCTTTCTTGTCGTGTTTGCTGCACGGTTGCAACTCTCGGCCAAGCTTGAAGTGTGTCTGCACCTGGAAGAAAATTGAAAATTGGGAAAATTGGATTTTCATGGATTTTACGAATGACATGGGGTACGCAAGAAAACTGCTGGGACGACCCAGAAGGGGCAAGTGAAACTGTAATTGATGACCTATAACTTATGTGCCAAACCACAATTTTGACTGCAACGTTTAGCAGCCAATCGCCGCTAAAATGCGTTTGCTTGAGTAGCTTATTGGTGGCTATATCCCCTTTGTCACAGATTTTTCTTTGACTTTTGCTGAACTCCCCAACTGGGCTGGTCAAGGCACGATTTGTGATTGGTTACATTCCAGGATTGGCTGCTAAAGTCTTTGGACATTCATGGCTTGTCGATTGGCCCATGTTCATGTTTATAATTGACGAAAACTCCATTTTAGCTGAAAATCAACCCACCATCACCAAGTTTTCGGCCGTGTGGGTATCGGTCAATCCACAAAGTTGGCCAGTTGTAGCATCAAAACAACCATTTTGGACTGTAAGGCTTCGATCATTTTGACTCACAGGTTTTGTCCAGAAATGGGGTATACGGTATACCGTATATACCCTCAAATCACTGGGAATGGCGCAAACCACCATCAATATCCAGTTCATTGGTTTGATATATGCCAATAGCCTTCCCCACATTTTTTGTACTTCCCCTTGTGGTAATTGGAATAGAGATAGAAAACCCACCCAGACATGTAGGTCATATTCCTTGGGAAACTAGTCGTTGTCGTAACCCCAGGGCATGAATTGTAGAATCATCAACCACTTCAACAAATGCCGATTTATGGCATTTGTTAAACCCACTGTAAAACCACTATAATTCTTAGCGTTTCCCTATGGTTTCCATAGATGTTCCATGGATTTTATGATTTTACAATATCTACCCCTGGGTTTTTCCATGGGTTTTCTTCCGTTACCCCTGAGGTGCCGGACCAAGGGCGTCCCTTGACCTTTGGGCTTGGGCGCTTGCGCCTCGAGGTGCGCCAAGGCCGGCAGCACGTAGGCCTTGGGGACTTCGCGGGTCACTGGGAATCACCAGGGAATACGCCCATATTCTGACATCATAGTAATTCATAGTATGTAAATGGGGAATCAGTGTGATCATTATCATGATGATTATGATCATTATCATCATGATGATTATGATCATTATCATCATATCATATAAAATCACTTTGGGAAAACAGAGAATAACAATATGTCATCATGATCATTATGTCCTGGGAATCAACATCATCGGTATATCATGTAACATAGATATGGAGAACCCACCATATTTAATCTAATATCTACAACTGGGCAACTTTTTCATGGCTATGGTGAATTCCCAGAGGGTAAATGACCAGAAGCTAAGAGTCAGTTCCATGGATAGTCATCATCAGGAAAAGGGTCATATCACAAATTAGATAATAACGTAGTCTATTTTTGAATTACCACCATGTTTGCTGGTTGTATCAACCTTATGTCCCAATGGGTTCGGTGGGTGAGTAAAATAGAAAATGTGCATGTCTTTGCAGACTATCGCTCCATATTTTCTTGGTAAATCATCAAATATCTTCATGTTTGCTGGTTATGCTGCTCTTGTGGTGGATAAATAATTGTTTTTGCTAGCCATCTACCCAAGCACCATTTTCTGTTGGTTGAATCCACATGTGGAATGGACAAACCACAATTGCTGCTTTCACAAAAATCTTCGCTGGTTCAATTTGTCAAATCACAATTTCCTCGTGTGTTATCCGTTCAACCATCGTTTCAAGTGGCCAAATCATAACACATCATGCCAAATCGATCAACATTGTTTCACCCGGAAAATGCAATTCTTCGTGAAGTAAAGCTGTCCTTTCGCGAACTCCAAGTTGATCTTGTGCCGGACCCAGTGGGGGCAACAAGTACAGTATCTCTTTCATGTCACATCATGTCCATGTCCGATCCCCATCACCGTTGTATCCCCTCTGTATCCTACAAAACCACTTCGTTTCTAGTTATAAAAGTTATAAGTTATATAATATTACCCCAATCATACTTACAGCATTTGTGAAATCCCTCGAATGCTCATGCTTCAATTCCCAGAACTAGCCACTAAATATGAATCTGTTCCTAAACATTGGGATAAATCATGCAATTCCCATTTTACCATATCTATCCTCTATCCCGGTAGTAAATCCCCCACAAATTGGAAGTTGATTCCACTACCCTCCGGTAATTTATATTTATATAATAGTTTGCTATAGAAAATCGCAATCTTTAATAGGTAAACTATCCAGCTAAATAAGCTATCTGTACCGTGGCAAATGCTAAACTACCAGAGGGTATTCCCCATTAATCTCTCCATGTCTGTTCGTTCAATCCCGATTCATCACCATACGAAGCTCATTAGAATCTCATCACCAATCCCGCTAAAACATATTAAAATTCCCATGGAATCACAATGAAGTCCCATGAAAACGGAAAAAGAAAACATTGACTCACCTCAAAACTCCCCTAAACATGAAACATTACCCTCTGCTAAACTAACATAACTATGGAAAATCACCATTTGTCATGGGAAAACTCACTATAAATGGTGATTTTCCATAGTTATGTTAAATTACCAGAGGGTAAACCCCCCAGCTTCAGTTGAACAACAGCAAGGCACCAAAGTTTTGCCACTGCCGGTCTTGGCGATGCCGACCACGTCCAGGCCCGCCAGGGCCATCCTGGGTCATAACCCTGGTACCCAAACGGTACACCCATAGCAATACGAGGTTTTGACCCATCCCCATATTACCAGTGATAATAGCCATCCTGAGCCTGGGGCTGAATATGACTAGTGTTATAACTTATAACTACTGTTCCAACAATAACTATCCGATCCATATTTTGTTTATTAATGTTCATTAACTATGATTATTTCGTGTCATTCAAAAAACATCATCACTATCATTATTGCATTTGGTTGATTATCGTTACTATTTCTTGTCACGCTCATTTTTCTAGTGTCAGCATAAGCATGAATATTGAGTTTGATTCCAACAAAAAAATGTTCGTTCTTAAACCATCAAGGTCTTCACGAGTAATATGGGGTTGAATGAATTTAACCCCATCTCGCTCTTACACTTCAAATCAAATAATGCAAGTATTTGGGCACTTTTTGCAAACTGTCCCTTTCAATTGATGCTGAAAGTATAGCAATCCACCAAAACGACAATGTCACCAGCAGCAACTATAGGAATATTATGGGATGATTGCATCACAAATCGTAGCCAAAACAAATTAAGGTTTTCACAGTGAGAACGTGGGTACAAAAGTGCAATCGAAACATGGAATGAAAGTCATGCATTGAACACGTTTATTGGCGGTTGCATCGGCAATTCCATGTTGGTGTTCCCTATACTACCACCGTCCTAACCACCAATTTGTTTCCACAAAGGTTCTGTTCGGGTTTCAAAATGTCACAATCGCCCCACAATCTCATGGATTATCATCATTTTCTCCTGAAAATTGGCATAGATTGGGGTACGTATCCACCATTTTTAGACAAACGCCTGAAAATTGGGATGGTTCCCCAATCAGCTACTTGGCCAGGCTAAGACGCAAATGTGTGGGTCTATTGTTCCCCCGTGGTCAAGCAATAAACCCCCATCCCATCGCATTTTAGTGGTTGGTTCTTTCCCTTGTTGGCCGTAACAACCCTATGATTGGCTGCAATCAATAGGGGTATTGTGAATGGAACAAATTAGTATAAATCCTGCAACTCCAACGATCAACCCCAGCTGAGCGGCGGAATAGCTTGGGCCTGGCATCTTTTAAGACCATCAGGAAAGACTCAAACAAAGACACCAGCGGTAGCAGCAACAACAACGAGGAAAAACATGTTAACATTTGTTTACAGAAGGATGAGGAAATTAGCCTTCAAACCGCACACCCTTCTTGGAATGATGAGGACAGCAATGTTACAGTAATCATCATCTGCATTTGTTTCTGTTTTGTTCATCCATAACAGAGAACTGTGAAGGTCTCAATTTCGAGACTGATGGGTTTTCCTTTTGCACATTGCTTGCCAAAACATCGCGTGGAAGTCGGATGGTGTTTCTCTGCCAATGCAAGAGCAGGGATTGCCCAGGAAAACATTCATTCAAACATGGTACGGACAAAGGGGAGATGTGGGAATTTTAAGAAGCATGGTTATACGTATTATATGTTACTTGTATGGTTATCCATGTTTTAAGTTAATGATGGTAATAGTAAAATAACCATGTGGTATATTACTGATCATTTGTGATAACCCAATAATTATTATCGTATGGTATTTGTATGGGTTGCACGTCATAATACCAGTATGACTATAGGTAGCACAGTAACCATGGGAAACCCATAATCATTAATTATACAGTATTAATAGTTCGTGATAACCCACGTAACTATATAAGACGTATGATATATATATATATAGCCTTAAATAGCAATACAATATTGATGGGTACTCATTACGGTGAGATATGTTGTAATAATTCACATAAATAGTACTCATATGGTTTGCCCCAATTGAGAATTATAAACGATTTGTTAAATTACCTCCAGTTGGGGTTGGTTTATAGAATGAATTATATGGTACCCATGATAATCAAACATGGCTAGCTGAAGAATCTCACATTTTGGGTGAACTTGTTTCTTAATATGCCCATTAGTAGGGGATTTCAAGTGTACATATATTAAAATATATTTATATATACACATATTTAAATGCTGCGTTCCCCCACCATTCAACTGGCTACTGCAAACAATGTAGGGAAGCCACAGCGGCCAGCTGGCCTGGATGGGCATAGGCACCTCAATGCCCATAGCATTGAGGCCCTCGTAGGCATAGTCTGGAAGGATGCCTCAGGTCTGAAAGTTTTCAACAAACAATGAGGATGTGTATTTTTGACAATGTACATATATATATATACAGATACGGGTGCTATGTATATGTTAGAAATGTATATATACATATGTATATATATATTTTAATATATCTATATATATGTATACATATGTATATATATAAGTATGTATATATATATAAGTATGTATATATATGTATATATATACACGTATAAATATTAAAATGTCAAACTATATATATATATAAATGTATGTATGTATGTATGTATGTATGTATGTATGTATGTATTTATATATGTATGAGGGTGTTGAACCAACCTAATGCTGTTTTAATCCACGTGGAAGGTGTTTTTTAGTCTTTCCTCCGCAACTTGATGTGTCCAAAGCAACAATACATGGATCAATCGACAACCATATGGAGATCACCGTGATTATAATCATTAAAGATAGAAATATGTCTTCAAAGAGAGTATACAAGACTCGCAAGTTCAAACTCAAAGCAGGATGATCTTGTCATGGGCAAACTTAGGCCAGTGTAAAAATACAACCCCCAGAGCAAGCCATGCGCTCATCGAGGCCAAGGGCGGAGAGTAACAAGATTTTCCAAGATCCAGTGGTTGTTCAACCTAATGACAAAGCCCCCACGCTTCAAACTTGTGGTAAAACGGTTGCGCTGTAGGCGGTGGTATCGATGCATGCAGCTGATGAACAAGTAACATCAGGAATAATTCTACTGGACAACTAAATGGGATGAAATGGGGAAACATTGCAAAAGTCAATAACTCCACAAAGATCATCACCTTAAAAAGCACAAATCTGCGTCAAACCGGAGATTCACTTTTGGAGGCTCCTTTTTGGTATCGGAATCTACATTGGCTGGATCGGGACGGTATAGATCGCGACCTTGCGGGCTACCCCGACCATCCCGACCGGCCCTAAAGAAACACTAAAAGAAACCTCTAAAGAAAGCCTAAAGAAACCCTCATCCCGACCATCCCGACCATTTATTCACGATGTTGATCCAGGGTCGTCTTTGACGCTGATTCTGCGACGCTGATCCGAACCTTTGGATGTTGATTCCGGACACTGCTCTGTGATGCTGATTCGACTCGATAGTTTCTGATCTGGAATTTACTCTATCCAGGCCGAGGCTTACCCAGAAACCACCATCCTATGCAGTAAGGTCAAATTCATAGCTTTTTTGGGGGGTTAATCACTAGCCCTCTTTGCCAACCTCCACCATCCACCATTTATAGAAACCATGAAGAAATGGAGAAGTTGAGCACCTGCATGGTGAAAATGAAGTATCCATCTATCTCACATCCTGAGAGATTTGTTTCAACCTGTGTATATCTAGTATATAGTGTGTATATATAAATAATATTAATAAAATTAAAATAAATACATATATATATGTAAAACAGGGGTTCCTTTACCACCCTTCACTACCTTCAGGCCTTGCAGGTCCTCAAAGGAGGAGATGGGCGGAAACCTCGGAGCAGTGGAAGCAGTGGAGAATAGCAATGCCTGGGAAACACCCGAAACACCCCATGACGTGGACACATAGATTTCCACTATCTGCCTACTTATCTATCTACCTATCTATCTATCTATCTATCTATCGATCCATCTATCTGTTAAAGAAATCTATTGAACTAATACAACTAAAAGGAAACATCGGTCTCAAGAGATCTACCTGGCTGTGTTGAAGGAAAGGGTATTCGGTAATCTTAGCTGGTCGACTCGTCGATCAATCTTTGACCAGATTCCTTTTTGGGGGGTCTTCATCAATGGTTCGTCATTGATTTCCCCCAGCATTTTCAAATTTAAGTTGCTCCCGGTCTTTCTAATCAAACCAGACAGCCATACTTGTTGGTCAGATCAGGATCTTTTGGTCGTGATTTGACCCGCAACAAGAAAACAACTCATCAATGAATGGGGAAAAAACATGGGGATGTCATAGTATATCATAATGCACATAATGTATATATATATACTATACCTATACGCCTATACATCAACACATAGATATATACATTATAAACATAGATGTACATCTATGAGCCTATCTATATATTTACATATATATATATACATAGATATATGCATATCTATAATATATATATACATATATATATACAAAATAGATATACCTATCTATGGAGAGAGTCCAAACCACCGAGCAACGCATCCAGCACCTGCTCCGGCATCTCCACGCTGATCTCCTGCGCCTCCCGGCTCTCCTCCATGCCTCACCAGCGCCCAGGGACCGGGGACCTCTTCAGTCCTGGTTGGCTGTTGAGGTAACCGAGATGTTTGGTAAACACGAAATATCTTATATAATATATAGTGGTAGTATATATATATATATGTTATATATACATATATGTTATGTACATATACATATATTTGCGTCAAGAAACTAAATAAACGAGAAAACTATTGTAGAATCCAGACTAATTCTTGGATTTTGCCGGGAGGTCCAAAGTCTCGTCCTGCAGAAAGGTCAAATTCCAACGCAGGCTAGACTTTCTCACTTACCCGGATTAAAAAAAGCTCTCAAACCCGAAAATTCTGAACCTGAAACCTTCAAAACCACCCTTAGAAAGCAAACTCCACATGCAAAATTGATCAAAATTGTTGCGTAATACGGATGATACCCCTCTACGCTGCGACGCCTGGCCAAAAACCCGTTGCCACTATTCTACATGTAGAATGATACTAGTATAGATATTTCTAATGTTACTGGTTATTGATATAGATATACACAGTCTCAATATAGGTATAGACTGTATAGATATTTCTCCAGGTGTTTCGTTGGTAAAATAAATCCACATTTCAAGTAGTAATATCCTCATCTATTTGCAATTGAAATGCACATGATCGTTTGTGCAGGTCTTGTGCCTGTATTCCTGGTTTAGGTATCCAAGTCCACAAAATCCAATGGGGTTGCCAATTCTGTTCTACTCGAACAAAAAGAAAAAAGGGCGAATGAACACGTATATACATACAGTATGCATAGATAGTTGTACAGGTCTCTTTCCAAACAGCAAACAAATATCAAATCATATTCCAAACATATCTAGTGTGTAAATCCCTCCACATATAGTTGTAATATAACCCATATTTCAAATCTTCAAATATCTTCAAAACATATGTACCTTGTGTTTTGTTTCCCCCCAAAAAAAGACCCAATGCATCCAGGTGGCTTTGCACATCCTCGGCGCTCAAATCCTCTGGTGCCTCCAAGAAGACCTTCCTGAGATCGACGCCCGTCGAAAATCGGGGTTTCATTGGGGGGGTTGATGGAGCGGTTCAACGGTTGGTGAGTTTCGGGATTCCCATGGATTCCAACAAGTTGGATTACCATGGATTCCCCAATTAAAAATCCCCAATATATTGGTCAGTATAATTCTCTATATTCTCATATAATTCTCTATAATCCCCATATAATCCCCATATAATCCCCATATAATCCCCATATAATCCCCAATAAAAAATCCCCAATATATTGGTCAGTATAATTCTCTATAACTATCAACCAACAGGTTTCATTCAAAGAGGGATCATGGGGATTCAGCCCGAGAATCTCATGTGGATAAAGTGGGTAGATCTTCATGGAGGCTGGACATGATAGGGACATAATAGTGGGATTTAATGGGGATATCATTGGAATAACATTGGAATTTATTATGCCGCAAATGAATAATTTCAGCAGCACAAACCAACCCATTTTGGTCGATGTACGGGTATATACTGGGATAACACCCCCCAAAACCCCAATAGATGGTGGGTATAAGCATCGGAAATGGTAGTTTTACCCTCTAAAACTGGTATCCAACTAGCAAAATGTGGATAATTCCATGATATTCCCGGGATAATGCCATAATGCGTGAGTTTATGGATAGGGTTTCTTAACCACCAACAACCACTGATAAGGGCGATTCTTAACCATGTAATATGAGGGTCACCGAAATGGGGTGGATTTAAGTTGAATCCCCACGACATCACCGTCAAATAAGGAATACATCCCCAAATTCTACCCAGATGGTGAACATTATAGGTTTGACAAACCTGCATTATTTCATAGTTATATATATATAATATGGTTAAACTAGCAAACGCTATCTAACAATGTGCTATATCTGAATAAATCTAGCAAAATTCACAGAGCTGAAGTGATTGGTTTCACAAACATTAGTTACTGCAGAAGGGTTTTTGCCATGTGCTTTTGTTTGCTAGGTGCAACAAATCATCATGATGATGTCCTGTTGTTTTAGGACAAACAAACTTTGGGTTTCTTCAATGGGGGTTCATCCTTTATGAATCGACCAACAGGAAAAATACATCTATGATTATGATTCCTGTAAATATGTATATAGCTGGGAACATTTGATATATATTATATATATATATTGTATATATATATATTATATATATAATTATATAGTATATATATACCTCAGTTCCGATAGAAGATGATAAATATCCGAATCAACCAATGCCATAAACATCCAAGTCGTCGGGATGGTTGGAATCCCATCCATTGGCTCTACCATATTAACATGGTGCTACAACATATTACTACAAAGTAAGTGCTATTGATGGTTTTTACCACATTTCATATCTCATAAATAATTCTAGTTCTGCTTAATAATAATAACAACCAATATCATGATAGGGTTAACATTTAACATCATTTAACCGTGGTTATTGATGGTTATGGGCTTTTAAGACTAGCTATTGGGTTCTCACAACCACCAAACATCTTCTCGGTCGAGTTTCTGAAAAGGAGCTAAAGACTTCGTTGAAGCCACCTGGCCGGCGAACTTAATGGAACCCAGGGATCCTGTCAGTAGGATATCAGAACATGTCATCTTCCTCCATCTATATAATACATAGTATAAATATATATATATAATAATCAAAAATATAGTTAAATCTTGTTTATCTAATGGAATTTGTCTTAAGACAATCCAGCACTACAAGGTCATTCTCTGGTGGAAAAAGCAGATATAGTCATCTATCAAAATGGCCAATGTTTACTTTTCCATTCGCCAGTCTGCTTCCCCAGGTATGGGGAATGTACATTCTTCGAATGCTTATTTCGCTTGGTTTCAAAGTGCATCATGTCTTAGGTGATATGGCCCATAGCAACCAAACGCCAATCTGCGAGGGACCCGGGGATTCAACGTGCTTGACATGACCAATGCATATCAATTCTCGGAGTGATGCCAGGAATTGTGACTTGTGATGTATTCTACGTAACGGTATGTTGTTTTTTGGTTTCAACCAACTAATGTGGTGATTTCACAAACTAACAGAATTTCTAATGTAGTAATTAAACCTAATTCTCAACCATACCCGATTGTGCTACTTGGTCGGCCATTGAAAATTGGGGATTCTGAGCGGGTGTATCGCCCACCAAAAACAAACAGAAGAAAAATACAAATGGCATAGGGAAACTGGTTGCAGAAAGACTCATTGCTGTAGATTCATTGCTGTAGTTTTTTCGTGTATATATATATATCATTTACCATATCACAGACCTGAATTAAGGCGATTAAGGCAACCTTTGATGGTATCCCTGCTCGCTCTCCTTCCAGTCCTTTTGTCCACCTCAATTGTTCATGGCATGGCATGCAAGTACCAGCAAATAAAGTACGTAAATATACCCACCATTACCCACCAATTTTATAGTGTTTTCAATGTGGGGATTGCAGTACTTAAAATAGACTATACAAAACCACTGAATATCACTGATGCTCTTTTCCCCCAACTACTACATTACCGATAATTACTCTCAGAGCATTAGTACTCAGGGAATCTCAGGGATACCAGCATACCCATTACCCGCAGTGTTCCGGTTTTATTTTCTGTCTGCAGCACCTGCACTAGAAACCGACTGAGAAATTGGTTCTGCTGCTTGGATTAGAGAAGGAGACCTACCATGAGATCTGCTAACCACCACGTATGCCAATCAACCAACTGGGGTGAACGCAAAGGTATAATGAATTGCAATGCTCACGAAACCAGCAGAACCCCAAGCCTAATCTGATCGGCCCTGGAGCCAACAACGGCCTGGCCTGGCTACGGCTACTATTTCAAACTGCCATGCAAAGGTTACAACTTGGCTTCGACGGACCAAGCAACTCAGAATTGGTTTGGGCTAAAGGGGTACCACCGAGGCCCCAAATTCGATGTAGTTCCAAACATCAACTATCTCTCAAACATCTAGTATATCTAGTGTGTTTTTGATTGTTTTGCTGGATACCCATGGATACCCTATTTGACCCATACCCACTGAGAGTGGGGAACACCAAGGTCTACTTTTGGCGAAACCAAAGACCTTTGACGATGCAATGGCTCAGCAGGAGCTGCAGGCATCGCGAAGTGCAGGGTGTCCAAGTATCGGGGACGTTTTTCTATAAAGGCTCCCCCTGCAACGACTCAAGCAAACCATCATCAAAGTGTTTATTTATAGATGATGGTAATGAAATATATCATATATCAATATATATCATATGTTTAATGAAATACCATATATCATATTGTTTAATGAAATATATGGTATTTTTCTCCAAGCCTGAAAGTTGCACACTCAAATATGTACAGCTGTACATGGTCCTGCCAGCATCTTTGGCTGAATTGTGGCAATACCGACCTACATTAATCACTGGCAACATCTGATGCCATTAGGAAGACGCTGTTTTGTGTTGTGAATGGGTCTCTCATTGTTCTCTGGCCTGGATTCCAATGGGCCCTGTGAGGCTTCTTGATATACCCACATGTGAATACTCATGTGAATGAAAATGAAAGTAAAATCATCCTTGGATCTGGATCACTGGATAATGCCTAATAAATCTTACCCGAGATATGACTTTCTATTGGGATTCCTTCCCAAAAACATCATCAATTCAGGTGAGATCATAGTGTGGTTGCTCAGTTCTCGGGATTTATGGGGACCCCAACGATTTTCCTAGGCTTCGACAGCTCAGTCAAAGCCCGCAACGTCAATCGTGGCGCACTGCCCAGTGCTGTAGCACAGCAGGTGCGCCCGCATGCGGTGACGCTCCCAACGCCCAATGGCCCGAATGCGGTCCCCCACCCAACGCTGGCAGCTATAGAAGGCTAAGGCATCCTCTGGTGGTTGCACCCCCCCAGTAAGATATGCGGAGTGAATTCGTAGAAATGACAACCAAAACATATGGGTGAGGAACCAACAAGTTAACGCGTCGATGTTAGTAAATAGGTGTAAACATATTGTCACTGTGAATATGTGTGCATCATCCTAGTTTCAGGGATGGAACGAAAAGCTTGAAACCGCCATCCTCGATCTCTTCACCCTCGTCATAGCCACCTGCACCTTACCCAGCTGCACTTCAGGGTTTGGTTGGTCCAGAGCAAGAAAGGGCGAGCAGTGCTTGAAACTGACCAACCAAACCCAGGCATGGCAATGAGATCTGCAGAATTGGGCTGCTTTTGGTGGTCTTGGACTATCCCGTTCTTGCTTTACATGGTGAAGTTTTCGCCGTTACACCCAAGTGCCCTTGCCAATCCAAGGGCACGTTTGACAAACAGGGACTTAGAGAACAGTGACTACATCCCATTCGAAAAACAGTTATGAAATTGCATAAATTAGGTGCAGCACATGCTGAAAAGGCAATCCAATTGTCCAAAAAGCAACAGAAATACCAGTACAAGGTGTGATCTGTATCTGTCATCATTTGAGATTAAAGAGCAATGCTCCAGTCCAAAACTGGATTCTATTCATCCCCATTATATCCCCATTTCCCCATGGAATTCCCATAGATTCCTCCATCAACACATCCCCATGTAACCAAGATCCACCAAGATCCACCAAGATCCACCAAGGCACGCACGCCGCAGTCCATGGCCTCCTCCTCCTGCCACTGGCAGCTGCTCAGCTCCGACAGCTCCGACAGCAGACCCAGCAGGTGCGACCGCACCCGCACCGCGCGCGCCTGCGACAGCGCCAGGCCCAGCTCCGGCGGCGCGTCAGGGCGGGCCGTGCCGACGATGCTCAGCCTCGGCAAATAAGTTCGACGGGTCGACATTGGAGCCTAAAACATGATGTTTAAGATGGGACTAGTCTGGAAACGAACAAAAGATGTTCATGTCTAGGAAAAAAACACATGTTTACTGTACTATGTGTTGAAATACATGTCCAATTGTGGGATGGTTGTGGTAATATGATCGCCCAGCGAGGTTGTGTTCAACAGTTTTGTTGGTTCAAATCTCAACCTCATGTTGGGTGATATACCTGTACGTAGTTCTTGGTTAGCGTATACTCATACTAGAGGTATAACATGGTGTAACTATGCCACCCTGTCACCTTGTCTTCAACTTCCTTGTTGATTGAAACCCGTTCTTGGTTGGTTCAAGCACAAGTCCCATCAGTCAGATCCCAAGCATTTTGCTTGAAGCACGTCGAATCACTACTACTGTAGTCAATCGCGTATTAGTCAAGGGCACCAGAGAAACACTTTCCACATCTTTCCACAGTGCGATACCGAGGCATCGAGGCACCTCAGGCCCGGATGCTTCACGAGAATCCCTGCAATCCTTTCCAGCTCATGATGTGCATTGATGGTGATGGCATCACTGGCGAAGGCAAAACTTATGGCTGCCTCGATGTGGCCACTACCCATCAAAATGGGGTTGGAACATGTTGGAACCAGGCAAAAAGTGGCTCTTACCCGTTGTACCCATCAAAATCATATT
Source organism: Cladocopium goreaui (assembly GCA_947184155.2). Classification (NCBI taxonomy): domain Eukaryota; class Dinophyceae; order Suessiales; family Symbiodiniaceae; genus Cladocopium; species Cladocopium goreaui. The sequence continues at coordinate 95,794 of CAMXCT020002339.1, forward strand.
TGGACGGTTTTCAAGCCGAAAAACATGGTTAAGAATTAACCAGCAATGAAGGAACAACTATAGCCCTTTCCAGATATTGGCTATTAATATGTTATTGGATGGGTGTCAATTGGTGCATGCAACCAGCCAATATTTGGCAATAAATAGGGTTGCAATGCACCTAGGCAGGGTCATGTAACACTCCAATGGTGTTGCAACTTCTCTTGAACTGTTATTCATCCTGGTAGATGATACTTTATCGGGATATGACTCATGAACCAATCTTAATGGGGACATGATGGGATACAACCCAAAAAAATGGTTGATGTTAATGGGTCAAATCCCTTGACAGTCCGACATACTCCGACTTTAACATCCCAACACGCCAATGTGGGGATGTGGAAAACTAACATGATCAAAAAATGGATGCACTTATAATAGGTAATCGCACGCCTCAGACATGCGGATCTTACAATACCAGGCAATCTGGTGTTCAGACGTGTTTATCATCTCTGGAAGGATTGGAGAAAATAAACAAAGAACCTGGAAAGTTTAGACACCCGAAAAAAAGTGACTGAAGAACTGGGATCACAATACCATCTTGAGGCACCAAAAAAATCCGGCTACAATTCATTCCGAATTCGTTCTATCCCCACCTACCCGGCACTTTTTGGCAGAAGTGGAACATCCAAAAAATGTGAAAATGTAACCAGCCCAGTGGCCAAACACGGTGGCTCTTGGCACAAATGCAGGCGTTCCAGGGTCCACTCTTGTTTCTCCTTTGGCAGCATAGCTCGAACTGACCTGGGAAATCGCAGAACCCCCTAGCAAGCAAGGATCAAACACACTAGGCGACCAGCCAAAAGAACAGCAAGGTCAGTCAACAAAATGCGCAAATCAACAATAAATCGTCCATGAGCATCACGAGGCAGTATGCCGACCAATAAATAGCTGAGGGTCCAGAATTGCTTTGGGATTTATGTTTTTTCCGTTTTGGGTGTTTTTTTGGATCCGTTTTTTCTGCCCGTTTTCCTTGCTATTTGCAGCATTTTGGAGCTGGAAGCTGCCATTTCAACTGTCTTTCCTACATTTTTGGAGTTGGAACCTCTCATTTTCCATAGAATTCGCAACATTTTGGCGGAATTTGTAACTTTGGAGCTGGAAGCTGCTGTTTCAACGGTATTTGCAGCATTTTTGAGTTTGAACTGTTCATGTAACATGATAGTTTGCAACTAGGGTTCATTTAGGGTTGGTTTTAGGGTTAGTTCAGGGTTTTGTTTGGTTTCAAGTTTTTTAAGGGTTGGGTTTAGAGTTAGGGTTTATTTAGGTCCTTTTCAAAATTAGTTTAGGATCTTTCTAGGGTCTGTTTTAGGTCTTATTTAGGCTTGGTTTAAGATCTATTTATGGTTGGTGTGGGACCTATTTGGGGGTGGTTTAAGGTTTGTTGAGGGTTGGTTTAGGATCTATTTAGGCCTGGTTTGAAATATATTTAGGGTTTGTTTACGGTTTATTTAGGCTTGGGTGAGCATCTATTTGGGGTTGGTTTAGGGTGTGTTTAGGATGTTGTATCCAGGCTTGGTTTAGGATCTATCTAGAGTTGGTGTAGGACCTATTCACAATTGGATTAAAGTGTGTTTAGCGTTGGTTAGGTCTGGTTTAAGATCTATTTGGGGCTGATGGCTGGTGTAAGGTTTATTTAGGATTAGTTTCAAATTTATTTAGGGAGCGTTTAGGGTTTACTGAGAGTTGTTTGGTGTTTTTTTGGTTGGTTTGGGGTTTATTTATGGTGTATTTATATGATGTTTCTTAAGGACCTGCAGTATGAGAAACAAAAAAAGAGGGAAAGGCAGAAAAGCAGAAAAGCAAAGAAAGAGGGAACCAGATGTTCAAAACGGAAAACATAAATATTCCCCAAAAAATAGCCCTCCAATAGGAAATACTCTCAATAGAGTGCTACCAGTTGCTTCCAAAGCCTGAAAAATATTGTCCCTTGGGGACCATCCTCATGTCCCATGCAGCACACCGCCACCATTGCCGGGTTACGGATCTTTCGATTCCATGACCTGCACCGGGCAAAAGAAATGGCCATGGGATGACTCGTGTTTTGGTGATGCTTCATGTCCTT
>CAMXCT020002340.1:0-103771 GCA_947184155.2 Cladocopium goreaui
TTACTGGGTTTAATGGTGGTTTAATGGTGGCTTTACTGGGTTTAATGGTGGTTTAATGGTGGGATTTAATGGGATTTAATGGTGTTTAATGGTGGTTTAATGGTAGATTTACTGGGTTTAATGGTGGATTTACTGGGTTTAATGGTGGATTTACTGGGTTTAATGGTGGATTTACTGGGTTTAATGGTAGATTTACTGGGTTTAATTGTGGATTTACTGGGTTTAATGGTGGTTTAATGGTGGCTTTACTGGGTTTAATGGTGGTTTAATGGTGCGATTTAATGGTGTTTAATGGTGGTTTAATGGTAGATTTACTGGGTTTAATGGTGGATTTACTGGGTTTAATGGTGGATTTACTGGTGGATTTAATGGTGGATTTACTGGGTTAAATGGTGGATTTACTGGGTTTAATGGTGGATTTACTGGGTTAAATTGTTAATTTACTGGGTTTAATGGTGGTTTAATGGTGGATTTACTGGGTTTAATGGTGGTTTAATGGTGGGATTTAATGGGTTTAATGGAAGATTTAATGGTGTTTAATGGTGGTTTAATGGATTTAATGGTGGATTTACTGGGTTTAATGGTGGATTTACTGTGTTTAATGGTGGTTTAATGGTGGATTTACTGGGTTTAATGGTGGATTTACTGGGGTTTAATGGTGGTTTAATGGGATTTAATGGTGGGTTTATTGGGTTTAATGGTGGATTTACTGGGTTTAATGGTGGATTTACTGGGTTTAATGGTGGTTTAATGGTGGATTTACTGGGTTTAATGGTGGATTTACTGGGTTTAATGGTGGATTTACTGGTTTTAATGGTGGATTTACTGGGTTTAATTGTGGATTTACTGGGTTTAATGGTGGATTTACTGGGTTTACTTGTGGATTTACTGGGTTTATTGGTGGATTTACTGGGTTTAATGGTGGTTTAATGGTGGATTTACTGGGTTTAATGGTGGTTTAATGGTGGGATTTACTGGGTTTAATGGAGGATTTAATGGGGTTTAATGGTGGTTTAATGTGATTTAATGGTGGGTTTACTGGGTTTAATGGTCGATTTACTGGGTTTAATTGTGGATTTACTGGGTTTAATGGTGGATTTACTGGGTTTAATGGTGGATTTACCAGGTTTAATGGTTGTTTAATGGTGGTTTAATGGTGGATTTACTGGGTTTAATGGTGGGATTTAATGGGTTTAATTGTGGATTTACTGGGGTTTAATGGTGGTTTAATGGGATTTAATGGTGGATTTACTGGGTTTAATGGTGGATTTACTGGGTTTAATGGTGGATTTACTGGGTTTAATGGTGGTTTAATGGTGGATTTACTGGGTTAAATGGTGGATTTACTGGGTTTAATGGTGGTTTAATGGTGGATTTACTGGGTTTAATGGTGGTTTAATGGTGGGATTTAATGGGTTTAATGGAAGATTTAATGGTGTTTAATGGTGGTTTAATGGGATTTAATGGTGGATTTACTGGGTTTAATGGTGGATTTACTGTGTTTAATGGTGGTTTAATGGTGGATTTACTGGGTTTAATGGAGGATTTAATGGGGTTTAATGATGGTTTAATGGTGGATTTACTTGGTTTAATGGTGCTTTAATGGTGGTTTAATGATGGTTTAATGGTGGATTTACTGGGTTTAATGGTGGTTTAATGTTGGTTTAATGGTGGATTTATTTGGTTTAATGGTGGCTTAATTGTGGTTTAATGATGGTTTAATGGTGGATTTACTGGGTTTAATGGTGGTTTAATGGTGGGATTTGATGGGTTTAATGGATGATTTAATGGGGTTTAATGGATGATTTAATGGTGGATTTACTGGGTTTAATGGTGGCTTTACTGGGTTTAATGGTGGTATAATGGTGGGATTTAATGGGATTTAATGGGATTTAATGGTGTTTAATGGTGGTTTAATGGTAGATTTACTGGGTTTAATGGTGGATTTACTAGGTTTAATGGATCGTTTAATGGTGTTTAATGGTTGTTTAATGGTGGGATTTAATGGGTTTAATTGTGGATTTACTGGGTTTAATGGTGGATTTACTGGGTTTAATGGTGGGTTTACTGGCTTTAATGGTGGATTTACTGGGTTTAATGGTGAATTTACTGGGTTTAATGGTGGTTTACTGGTGGATTTACTGGGTTTAATGGTGGTTTAATGGTGGGATTTAATGGGTTTAATGGAGGATTTAATGGGGTTTAATGGTGGTTTAATGTGATTTAATGGTGGATTTACTGAGTTTAATGGTGGATTTACTTGGTTTAATGGTGGATTTACTGGGTTTAATGGTGGATTTACTGGGTTTAATGGTGGATTTACTCGGTTTAATGGTGGATTTATTGGGTTAATTGTGGATTTACTGGGTTTAATGGTGGTTTAATGGTGGATTTACTGGGTTTAATGGTGGTTTAATGGTGGGATTTAGTGGGTTTAATGGAGGATTTAATGGGGCTTAATGGTGGTTTAATGTGATTTAATGGTGGATTTACTGGGTTTAATGGTGGATTTACTGGGTTTAATGGTGGTTTAAGTGTAGATTTACTGGGTTTAATTGTGGATTTACTGGGTTTAATAGTGGATTTACTGGGTTTAATGGTGGATTTACTGGGTTTAATGGTGGATTTACTGGGTTTAATGGTGGATTTTTCTCAAAATAGGGTTTTCAAAAAAAGAACGGGTCAAACATCATGTTTCTCAGATAAGCATTGCCATCACTTTGGGAAATCCCTCATTACATCTCCGTACACACCCATATCAAATTGCTGGGCTTATCTCCACACCACATCCCAGTAATTCCCCATTAGTTTACATAAACATACCATTCTTAATGGTTCCAATAATTCCATCATATCCCCTTAAATCCCACCATAAAGCATTCATCAAATTGACATGTTCTTTGGTGACTTTAAGAAAAACGCGGGTAAAACCAATAAATCATCCCCCAAATCACCATAACATGGTACAAACATGTACAAACCATTCCCAAATGGGTGGTTTATGACATTGTTTTACCCACTTCATTCGTGACCACAATCCATAACCAATGACTGGGAGCTGTCGGCGCCTCATCCGTGCCGTCCCGCTGTACTTCCTGGGTCACCAAACAAAGCGTCCGTTAGTTGTGGCTAGGGAAGTTGGTTGAACTCATTGAGCAAACAATCTTGGCTTAATCTGATTGGTGGTGCAATAACCATCTTAAAAAAGATGAGTTCGTCAATGGGAAGAATCATCCCATATATGAAATGGAAAATAAACGATGTTTGAAACCACCAACCAGAAATGCATGAATGTGTATATCATTCTTATAGAGTTGGTTGGTTTCTAGATGTTTGTAGACCAATTTACAATTCGGTGGACGCTTCTTGTATTCTATGCTGGATTCACCAGTCATTTGTCTCTACACACCTGGCGGATAGCCATGGCACCTAGCCAAAATCCAACAAACACCCACTGGTTGGTGGTATACCTACCCCTCTGAAAAATATGAGTTCGTCAATGGGAAGGATTGTTCCATATATGAAATCGAACATAAAAAATGTTTGAAACCAACCAGCCTACATGTAATAGGCTACAATCCTCGAGAACGGAAGGGATAGCCAAACATCATGCCAGTGCCAAGTTTGGGGACACTCAGACAAAACCAATGCACAAAGGATGAACCCTGAGGCCGTGAGCAAATGATGGGCAAAGGCCGTGACTACCCATGACCCACTCATACCCTCTAGTAACATCTAGTAACCCACTTGTACCTTCCAGCAATTAATGAAAAATAGCAAGATAAACTCACCCATATGCTGATTTTCAAGGTGGTTTTCCACTGCCAGGCATGCTTCCCCTGGGGGTCACAGGAAAAAAACTGGCCAGCGCCGCCACAGCTCGACCCAAAGCACCAAGACTCCCGGAGATCAACCGATCACTGCTGGTTGACAGATCCAACACGGCGTTGGCAGCTGGAAACCACAAAGGCACTCGATAGATATTCCTCAGCGCCGAACATCAGGGGTCCTGATAAGTGTTGGCTGAGAGGGCTCGAAGGGCAGTATCACTCGGGGAAAGCATCTAACCAGCCAGATCTGGGAACACCACATGTTGATATGTTGGATTTTCTTAACCCAGTCCCCTATGCATATGGTAATGACTCCTCAAGTTTCACTGGGTTGCTATTAAGTTGCTTGGTATAATCCTATTGAGTCCAGTTAATTCCTATTACATCCAATTATATCCCCTTCTACATATCCGCCATATCCGCATAAAAATGATTGGCAAACATCTTCACTTGTTGTTGCGTCCCATGAACATGCACCTAATGATTCTCATTGGCTATGTATATCATCCCTCTTTATCATCTTTTTATCCGACATCTTTTCTTGCTATATATATATAGAAATTCCATGATGTTTTGTGCTGTTGTTCCCTATCCACTTCCCATGATAAAAGGTGGTGCCGCCTTTCAGATATGTTTCTTGGTTACCCCCATCCAACTAGTTTGATCTTGTTGGCTGGATATGGGCTTTCTTCTGTCATGGGGATCCCCACACCATGGTGAAAAGACTGAGTCATGGTCATGACGACTGGATGATTTGGCTTTCCCTAGCAAACCCCCAATCCAGCGAAATCCATCGCAATCCCATATGATTTTCCGTGGACCTCGAACTGTGGGGATTTTCCTTTCTTTTTCCTTGGAAAAACCGATGGCTTTTCCACAGCTACGTTAGTTTCCCCTGGGCCAAATCACCAATTTTTTCAGCCCCACCTTGGACCACCGCCAGTTCCGCACTCCGCTCCCCTCCAAGGCTCCCGGGCACCGCCTTGGAACTAGCCACGACGTGCGGCACCCGCAGGTTCTGCAGCAGGCTCGACAGCAGCTTTTCGGCATCCTTACGGCCCGAACGATGGACATCAATGGGACGCAGGGGGATGATTCGGACAAACACGGCGTAGTTTTTGTTGGTTGGTGGTTGACCTACCTCTCTCAAAAATATGAGTTCGTCAGTTGGGATTATTCTTCCCAATATATGGAAAAATAAAGGCCATGTTCCGAAAAACCAACCAGTTTTCTTTGAGGGATGGGATGATGAATACTCAACAGATTGCTACAGTGAAGATGATTGCCGATTTGTATGAGATGATTCGGTTCTATCAGTAATGAATTTAATTACTACAATATTCCTGAAAATGTGATATGCCATTTGGCAAAATCCCACATACCATTGGGTATTATATCCAGGATAAACCATTGATATCATAGATGGGATGAGGATTATTCGCCCTGTTGGCAATAACACACCCAAAGAATCAATGGCCATTTCAGATACCTAAATTGGAGATACGTATGATATGTAAGAACTATGTAAGGGCTATGTAAGAGGATAGGCCACCCAAATCTGGCTTTATATGATACAGTACCTCCATTTTAGGGTCCTGACATTCCCATTGAATGAAGGGATGGGATGGAGAGGAAGCTATGGAGATTTCATGGGATTTTAGTGGGGTCCGTCAAATGACGGGATGTTGGTGACTTAATGGAAAGTCAATGGGATTAAATGAATGCAAGGGCAAAAGGTATGTTAATTACGTAATCGAAATTTAATGGGATCTTAATCTAATGTAATAGGATAATATGGGATATGTAACCAATGGGATGGTGGTGGCATAGTCACATAGTCCAATACGGTTTAATTATGTATGTTAGCAACAAACAATGTGATGCCTAATCCACAATACCACTGTTTTAAGGATGTCTGAGTCATGTTTTTCCAATCCAACACGTTTTCTTCCGTGATTTTTGACTACGGGTTTTTGATGTTTAACCAGTACAAATAGAAAGTTGTGGAGGGCGGAGAGGCTACCTTTTTAGACAGTAAATGGAGGGATTGTCAATGGAGGGACAGTGTCAAACAAATCCGTGTTATAAAAAATGGAACTTCTTAAAATGGGGGTACCCCCAAATCATTCGCTCCAATAGGATTTTGCATCATAAACATTTGTAAACCATCCAGCTATTGGGGTACCTCCATTTTAGGAAATCATGCATCGTCCCAAAGGCTCTTCAGGCTATTCGAAGAGAATCTGCTCCAAAACAGCCCCAACAAGGCCCTACTTGCAACTGGGACGTTCGCCAAAAACCTCAAGAAAATTCGGAGAATGAAAAGAGATCAAAAGACATTGGCAAGAGTAAAACAAATCCAGACCATGGAACCCCACAGATTTTGGTTGGTTTTTTGAGACAAAAAACCTTTCTATTTGGTACCACAAGTCTGATCCACAGCGAACCCAATCACTATCATCGAATCCGTTGATCGTCCCTCTACGAGCCAAATCCCTCATCGGAGAAGATATATAATCCTTTGCCACTACCACTAAACGTCCACCAAATACTTAAAACCTAGGCTCCATTCTTTAATATTTGTTGATGTTGCCAGTTATGTTTTTCAATTGTGGCAATTAAACAGTAGTAGGGGGGCCAGAATACAAAAAATAAGTGATTCTGCACCCTTTATAATGGGAAACTATTTAATGACATTTTTTTAAAATCAGGATCCGAATTTTGAAATCGATGCATAGCAGTTCTTTTTAATCAGGCCTTAGATGTGAAAGGAACGCGTCTAAATCCAAATTTTGGAAATACAATGGATGTTAAAAAGGAATTTGATTGATTTTGAAATCCATTTGTCATTCTTTATGTTGATTTGATTATTCGGGGAAAGCTTCTCACCCTAATAACACATACCCCCCTATATAAAATAAAAACTACTCCAAGTCTTTATTATTGGAGGCCGGGGAAGGGGCGTCAGTAGCAGTAGGGTGAACGGTTTGTACATAAGCCGTTTGCGAACACGATACCAACATCTACCTGCTCTTTGGCATATTTTTTTCAATGGCAAGGTCAAGAAACGAAATGGCAAGGATTCTCATTGATGAAGATCATCTGGGGCTGAAATGGTAGTCCGAAAGTCAACTTTAAATGGCGGTCCATCAAGGCTGATCAATAGCAACTGTATTCAGACCTGCCAAGCACATCAATCAATGTCAATGCTCAAGAACAACCGTCCACCAGAAACACTGCAAAGAGACCATAGTGATGTCAAATGGTCCAAAACTTGGTTGAAGTCATCCCCAAACGTCAAACTTTGCAGGCTGCTTGGAAACGTCACTTGGTCCAAAACTTGCCTGAAGGCATCCCCAAACGTCAAACTCTGCAGGCTGCTTGGAAACATCACTTGGTCCAAAACTTGGTTGAAGTAACGCCCAAACGTCAAACTTTGCAGGCTGCTTGGAAACGTCACTTGGTCCAAAACTTGGTTGAAGGCATCCCCAAACGTCAAACTCTGCAGGCTGCTTGGAAACGTCACTTGGTCCAAAACTTGGTTGAAGGCATCCCCAATTGTCAAGCTGTGCAGGCTGCTTGGAAATGTCACTTGGTCCAAGTTTTGGTTGAATCCAGCCCAAAGGATCACTCGGTCCCAGCTGTCCCGTTTTTTCTTGAAGCGACGCCCAAGGGTCAAACTTTGCAAACCGCTTGGAAAAGTCACTTGGTCCAAGCTTTGGTTGAAGTCCATGCCAAAGTCCAAGCTTTGCAGACGGCTTGGAAACCTCACTTGGTGCAACTCTTGGTTGAAGCGATCCCCGAACGTCAACCTTTGCAGGCTGCTTGGAAACGTCACTTGGTCCAAAACTTGGTTGAAGGCATCCCCAAACGTCAAACTTTGCAGGCTGCTTGGAAACGTCACTTGGTCCAAAACTTGGTTGAAGGCATCCCCAAACGTCAAACTCTGCAGGCTGCTTGGAAACGTCACTTGGTCCAAAACTTGGTTGAAGGCATCCCCAAACGTCAAACTTTGCAGGCTGCTTGGAAACGTCACTTGGTCCAAAACTTGGTTGAAGGCATCCCCAAACGTCAAACTCTGCAGGCTGCTTGGAAACGTCACTTGGTCCAAAACTTGGTTGAAGTGACGCCCAAACGTCAAGCTTTTCAATCTGCTTGGAAACTTCACTTGGTCCAAAACTTGGTTGAAGGCATCCCCAAACGTCAAACTCTGCAGGCTGCTTGGAAACGTCACTTGGTCCAAAACTTGGTTGAAGTGACGCCCAAACGTCAAGCTTTTCAGGCTGCTTGGAAACTTCACTTGGTCCAAAACTTGGTTGAAGGCATCCCCAAACGTCAAACTCTGCAGGCTGCTTGGAAACGTCACTTGGTCCAAGCTTGGGTTGAATTGATTGCCAAAAGTCAAAATGTCAAGGCTTTCGGGGAGGCGGTACAAGCTTTCAATGGTAATATTGCCTACTATCTGCGTCACCCCTTCGAGTGCAACCTCTTCCTCGGAGATTAGGAATCCTTTGGCATAGCTCCATGCAGCACACAAACTCGTTGGAACATAAGTGCAGCTCAATGTCGCAGCCTGTCCTGCAATGTTCTGTTCTCGCAATGTTTGGTGAAGGAGCAGTGGTGAAACAAGGTGGTGGAGCACAAGTCTTGACCCTCTCTTGGACGGCAGCTTCTTGGAAACCAGGCGGTGCACTTCGCGGCCCAGGGTGGAATGATCGAGGGTCAGGATGCAACCTTCACCATTCAGGCATCTTACGTCAAGTTGAATCTGTTGAGATCCACCAGCTTGTGGCACATAGCCAGACATAGCCACAGGTCGCCTCTTTGGGCGTTCCACTTATGGCACTTCACCAGCTGTGACCCAAGAGCCACAGAGCTGCGGCCGTACTATAGACCTTCATTCAGTTCGCGGATTTTCCAGCAAGCCACGCTTGATAAAACCAAAGGGCAACATCTGAAGTGTGTGTTTGTTTTCCCAACATATCCTCAACTATATATCCCAATCATATACCATAACCTTATATATGTAATTTATCTGGGTAAATCATAAGACTATCACTCACCTGAAACTTACGGCTGGAGATGATTCCGAAATAAATTCACCATGATTCTATAGCTAGGTCACTACAATTTACTCAGCTTTCTCCCTGTGGAAGCTCCAAGTTGGACCCTCGCAGCCACGCGTCCGTCTGGCTCGGCATCGAACCGCCCGCAGATCCCGCGTTCGTCTTTGCCGTGCGGGGCACCAGCGGCCCTGCGCCCAGCATGGCGTCGGACCAGGCGCTGGAGAGGCCCAGGTGCTGCTGACCTACAGACGTGGCCAGAAATGGGGATCCCCAATAATAACTGGCGTATGGATGATTTATAGCCTTATATGGTGTATGGTTTATTATACTAGTTTATATGGATGATTTATAACTGGCGTATGGTTTATACTGGTCTATTTGGTGTATGAATTGTTTGTAGCCTCATCTATGGATGATTTATAGCCTCAAACCTTAAACCATATAAATTGTTTATCATGGAAAATCCATCTATCAATGGAGGATTTAGGGGTATACCCCCATGTTCGGAAACCTCCATTTGGGGGATGGGTGAAAACCTATGAATTTACCATGTGACTGAGGGAATAACCAGCCATTAACCAGCTATGACTTAGCACGGTTTTGACCCATAACCATTTCAGGTGCCGATTTATTGAAAGTACCTATACCATATATAAGGCCTAAAGTTTGGGGCTATGTAAGGGGATATGCCCCCAATTTCTATGTTTTCATATGGTACGGTACCTCTATTTGAGGGTCCTGAAATCCCAATTGATTATTCCTTGACCCAAAGAAAATAAGATTGACATAATCACATCTAAGATACACATAATATTACAGTAAATCAACATGTTAACCATTTAAAATCACCGTCTTCCCTCGTGTTTCCTAGTTAAATCCACAACTTTACGTGCGTGGTCAATCAGTGTTTGTTTTCATCTATGAAACATCCACATTGTGTGATCTGTATATGTCTGCATGTAATATATATATATATATACTTGTTTATAAATTATGGGCTTAAGAACCTAGAAGAACTCAAAGTTAAGGCTTGAACATCCCAAAAGCCGCTTCAGATGCAGGCCATGGAGTTGGCGAAGGTATCATGGGGAGATGTTTGGTCAGTGCTGAGATTGTCACCATGAAACGTGATGATAGAAAAATGGTGTGACTACCAAAAGCATCTCAAAGTGTTGTGTACGATTAGCTCTACACCAGCAGAATGGCCATCGTCAGTATGGTCATCCAACCATTGTACATATCCGCGCCAACAAGCTGCTGTGCCAAGCAAGTTGTTGCAAAGGTCGCAAATCGGAGGGAGACCTAAGAGCCACATATGAAGCACTGCTCAGGCAACTCATCCCCCCAAAAAAAGGTGAACATCCAACTAATGTTGAACCCACCATCCAGTGTTTTATTCCTTCAAAATCCATTTTGCGTTCTCTAAATGCCACTTGTTCTTGGTAAATATCTGGGGCACCCCCTGCACCATGCGCCATGATGCACTCCCTGTCAAGAAATGGGGGATTGACCAACATTTTACGGTCGCACTGCTGCAGGGCTATCACGAAAAACTAGTGTCTGTAGGTGTCCTTTTCCCATCGAAGAAAAAGGAAAACGACCCTGTCAGAGCCATGTCAGTCCTTCCTTACAATGACAACCCGAGCCAGCTCCACATGAATCCCATAAGTTTTTTAATATCACCCAAAAATGCAACACCTAAAGAAATCCCAATCCCATTTCAATAACAATGCCGGCTGACTTCATGCTCCAATGGAACTCTTGGGTCTCCCAAGATATCTGGCCATCCAGCTGTCAGCAATTTCCATTACCACTGCAGCCCCAGGGACATCTGCTGCATCAGCACTTCCCCCGGCAGATCTGTCACTCGCAGCGGCAGAGGTCGCTGAAGGACCAAGGAGGCCCAGGAGAGGCGCAGCCAACTCAGCGCGTCCTGGGTGTCCTGGGTAGGGATTTATGGTGGATTTATGGTGGATTTATGGTGGATTTATGGTGGATTTATGGGAAAAAAACAAATATTGATATCTGTTCAGGTAGTTCAACCAAACACGGGGTTTCAGGATGTTTCAGGCTGCAAGTTGAGTGCAATTGATATTAAGACACCTGCATCGAGGGGTTTCAGTTCTATTCATGTTTTCACTCAGAAATACTTGGGTGGTTGGAGAAAAAAAGATCAGATTGGAGAGTTGGAGAACTTGATTGGAGAACACTGAACACATGAAATGGGAACAACATAAAACCACATGGAACCACGCGAATTCATGCAATTGTTGAAGGGTTACCAAGAATCATGTGGCATCCCTGATTATTTTTTGAATGTGCATTATGTGTATTTTAAACACATGTTGATTTGACAACCGGGGACATAACCAACCACTGCAGAAAGATAAATGACTGATACAGGGAATTAGTCAAGTCACTCAGAGTCAAGCGTGGAAAACACGCTAAATAACAATCGACAATCATCTTTCTCAGCAAAAATTACCCCATTGATTCACAGAATTTATTGAAATACTTTATGTATCTTTACGTTTCACTGAAGAGTCCTATCTTTTTGGCTTGGATGAATAGTCCACTTTAAATAGCTGACACGAATCCTCATGATCCCTCATGAAATAGTATGATTCACCTATTTTATCTGGCTGAATTAATTATGATAATTCACTAACCTGAAATAACTGTTATCACTATATACATACCAGACATGTGGATTCCGATCTCTCCAGTGGCGTCACAGCGAGGTCATTGTATGTAGATTATTCAACTATATGTGTATATATATTTATATAAAATAGAATTTATACATATTATATACATATATATATTTCCCCATTGTATCCCCATGATATCACCACTATATCCTACTTTTCTTGGTGAAAATGATCTTCAGCAAACGAGCTTCTCCATCGGCCACCTGGAGAAGCTTCTCTGCTTCCTTCGATAGGACACCTTAGTGGCACCAATTTTCGGGCACCTTGCGCCTGGGCGAAGTTGGTTTATAGCTGGCTCAAGTATAAACTATAAATATGATAGATTATATGTTTATATATGTTTATTTTTAGCTGGTTTATAACTGGTCATAGTCTATTTGCGGCATAATTATATATACATATATGCCGTGATATGTCGTGACATATCTTGATATGTCATTAGTTGGTTTACACACTATCTCAGGGGGACCCAAAATTACCAAACAAAAACGCTAGTAGTTTGTACATCTTGAACTACCGAAAAAAAAACGACCGAGAAACCTCTGGTGTTTTGATACCTCCTCATCACTGACTTGCCTATGGCTCAATCATGCTCAATCTATACACAAAAAACAAACACAATCGCTAAAGCTGCATGCGATCGGTTGCCTTCTCCGGGTATTGAATCTATGGCCCAACCATGGATGATGATCCTGAAGTTGGCCCAGTTGCTGTTCATGGATCATGAACTTTCCATCGCAAACCAGGAAAAAAACATTTGGAGGATGATTTCGCATAAACCATAATTACTATAAACATACTATACTATGGACATATAGAAACCATATTAAATCATCGTCCGTCCTTTCGTGGTTTGGTCGGCCAACGAGGTCACTGGTCAGCAGTCGACGTTGAAGCGGGGGATCTTAGCAATGACGTGTAACTGTGAAATTTCAAGGTCAAATTAGCAAATAACGCATTCACATCCATTATCCATAGGTCAAATTGCCATCAAATTCTATGTTTTTTACATTATTCCGAATTATTCCCAAAAATGCCCAAACTTCACACTGATTCCAATGCAGACAGGGAAGTCTAACACCAAACTTGCCACCAATGCTTGAAACCGGCTTTACGGTCCATCCCTTGTAGTGGATTGGGAAGATCCATGGGAACATCATCGACTCAGCATATCCAGGATTTTCATGGGATTTTCCATGGGATTTTCCCCAGCAAAAAACCTCCATTTATTGTGGATCTTCCTACATGTTCCTATATTTTCCCATTTTAAAAAAAAACAAACATACATTTTGTTTCATCCCACTGTTCAGCCACTCCAGGACGGCAAGCCAAGGCACCTAGCTCTGCACAGGCCCAGCAGACCTTGGCACTTTGCGCCAGCTGCAGCGGCTCCTGCAGCAGCTGCTGGAGCAGCTTCTGCAGCTCGCGGCTGTCCTTAGAGCTGAGCAGCTGACGGGGACTGGACCGTGCGGAAAAAACTGGGAAATGATATGGGAATCTAACACACACTGAGAAATGAAGATATGCTGCAGATGGATATAGTTGGTTTGGTTCGTCCAAGACAATCCTTAAGATTGTCACTTACATCCAGTGTGAGTTTTCCCTATGTTGGTTAGTTTCATATCCTTAATCCTCTTTAACAGTGACATGATGCATTTTTAACAACCTATGTAGATTTGACATATAACCACAATTGTCCTACAATTCACAACCCCCAATTGATAGGTAAGTTGGTTTATAGTTTTGTTTACTTTGGTTTCTTGCAGATATATCTATAGTTAGACCGCTGAACCAAATCATGTACATCTTAGGCAATAAAACATAGAGCCCAGAGTGAACCAGTATGGCCAGGTGATCATCACTTATCTAACCGAGATCAAAGACCTATACCAAATAAAAGAGGTCACTGTGCCTCCAGCATTTAACATTTACCGGTTCAATGGACCCACAATGTTGCTGCAACACAAACCCGCCTGTTCAATGGACCTGCAATGCAACCTTGAGTTGATGTACATGGTAGCCTGGTAGGCTTTGCAAGCCGCCAAATTTAAAGGAAACAGTTCACTTTCTACTCCACGTTGATTCAGACGTGTTTTTGGCATGTTTCATCTCCTTTCTGCCTTTTCGATCTGGTTTTGTCTGGAAATGGGAGACTCTTGATGCCAACAGAGAAAAAAGGCATCTTTCATCATCTTTCATCATCTTTCATCATGTTTCCCTTGTTGTTCCTTTTGAAATGGCTATATTCCACGTTTTTCATCGTTTTTTCCATGTTTTCATCGGTGGATCCCACATCTTTAAAGGTCACCCTCCGCCCCGTTCTGCGCCGCCCAGCTTCGACGCCCAGCTGTGCACAGGAGAAGACAAGCTCCACCGCAGAGTCGCGCCAGCCATCGTCGGATTGATGGTCCTGTCGATGGCATTGGATAATGGGAAGGACTACATGAATATTACCCATAGGATCCATGTATGCTATATATGGTAACATTTACCATCAATATACCCCCAATGTTAGCATATATACCATACATGGATCCTATGGGTCACAATATTACAATATTCATGAATATTCAATAAATAATGGCATCGTACAACATGAATATTAGAATCCCCAGTTGCTATTGAATTTGTTTAACATCAATGGGATAGCAATGGGACTATAGTGGGATCACATAGACGGATCAACAAAGTGATTGGATTTAATAGAGGTAACACGGGAATAACGATCAATCATGATTAATCGATTAATCAATTGGTTACTCCACATAAAGCCAAGTTTTTTTTGGGGGGATATCTAATCCGATTGTAATGGGGATAATCCACTAAACATTGACTCCAGTCAGTGGGATCATAACGGCTACCATATTGACGTCAATATCTACTGTAGCATGAATGGCTAGCCAATGAATTAGTGGTACATATTATTATTATCTTTGGGTCTGACAGATAATGAATATATACAATATGTTGGTCATTAATAGATATTATATGATATTATAGTTTATTAATAGATAGATATACCATATAATATACCATATTGTAGATTGTTGTCATATCTATATATGTATACTGTCATTGTATCAACAGTTATAAAATCAAATGTCCATTGTTATGTCAAGAGGATCGAGGTCCATCTATCGGGATGACGATGATCATAGATGGATTAACCAATGTAATTGGGATTTCATAAGGATGATATACCGTATATATATATATATATATATCCATCATGAATTGGTGTTACGTAACGGGTTAATTCACTAGTTATTGGGATTCGATGAGGATACTTGATGGGACAATTGAGGTTGTTGGGTTTTGTTGTGTTTGTTTTCTCCAGAAAGCCGTACAACTTGCAGGATGTATCGGTTGAAGAGGGCATGAAGGGGACACAATGAAATGATGTATTTTTTCTTGGCCACTCATGAAACAAAGTATGCTGATAATCATAGTCTGGTTGGTGGTTTCAACCCCTCTGAAACATATGAGTTCGTCAGTTGGGATTATTCTTCCCAGTATATCATGGAAACATCCATTAAAATCCATTAAAATCCATTAAACCACTATAATCCATTAATCCCAAGTGTTTCTGGAAAGTCATAATCCAGCCACATTCCAAACCACCAACCAGTCATAGTTTTATTTCTGTGAACCGGTGGTGGATCAAAATCCAACGCCCCAAAAACCAATCTGTGAGCCGTGCAAAAACGTCCCAAGGGGATGAAAACCGTGGATGATCAATGCAAATTTTCACCATTTTGGAAAGCAACAGTCTGCTCCAATAACAAAAAGATCTGATCAGAATCTGCTGCCTTTTGCAACCCCAACCTGCTGCCAAGTCTTGAGTGTGCTTTGTTTGATTCATGTGTATTGCTGGTTTTATTTAGTCTTTAACAACTGATGTCATCCACACCAGACATCAATGAATCTCATGTGGCATCTACATGTTGAAGGTGCTAATATTTCCCAACCGGGCCCCGGCAGTAGGAAATCACAATTTCCATTTGTAGTAGGAGAACCAAGACAAAAAGTTCATCTACTTCCAACTAGTGGAATTCTCAACAAATGGATTCACAACTCATCAATTGTTAGCCGTGAAACATTGGTTTCAATTCCAGATACCTGTCATTAAAAACTCGGTGATCTTCCCCATGTTCTGCTGCTTGAATCCACAGAATTTAGACATGAATTCAGCCAATACATATCTACATAATATATATATACACATAACTTCTATAGCTCCCTTGGAATTTCCAAATGCCCATCAACTAATTTCAACCCAATGCTTTATTAATTCACCTTTACACTTAATTCACCTCTACACAACAAGTATATATTAATTTCAACGTCCATCACTCCTTGAAGGACTTGAACCCCCAAATCTTTGGATGGTCATAAAATACGGCCACACCAGAAAAGACTAAGGTTGACCCAAGGTCCTCAAATAAAACCATGTTTCATAAATCCCATAACTCCCATATAGTTCTCAGAAAGTCTGTGATCTTCAAATCATTTCAGATCCCATAAATCCTACTAGCCTTCACTAATTCAGTAGGTAATTTGCACATGTTCAATAGGTAAATCAACTATCAATGGGGATATTAGATTCCAACATAGATCAACTATCAACCATAGGTTGAAACTCCCCAAAGTCCCCAAACTATTGAAAACTCCCATAGGTTGTCAACCCTATTTTTGATCAATCACAGCGCAGCGTATTCGACCACTTCAGCGCCTGGCAGATCTTCCCCAGCGCACGGTGGAACTTCTCGTCCGGCAGCAGCTCACTGCGCGCCTTGGACCAGAGCTCCGGGTCCGTGGTGAGGGCGCTCAACCTGGAGGTCTGAAGCAACAGAAAAAGGTAGGGGAAAATCTATTCATGAATGGTGACTTTGGAAAGGGGAAATGATCCATTAATTCATAGAATTTCCAACAGAAATGATCCATATTCATGTAGGGGAAAATCTGGTGACTTTGGAATTTCTATGAATTAATTGATCATTTCTTGAGGAAATATGGCAAATTAATAGAGGTTTCTTGGATAGGGAAGTTTCCTGGCTACATCCATCGAATTCGTAGATGATCCAAATTTGTTCGGAGAGTTCCTTCCAATCTGTTTTTCACCACCTGTCAGGTGACTGTCTTTAGATTGTGTGTCAGTGCCTCCTCCTTCTCGCCTCCTCCCTTTTTGATTGAACTCTTGAACTCTTCACCAGTCCGTCTCCTTGAAACCCAATGTTCTGCTAGTTAAGTCATGAATTAACTATCCTACATATTGTATTCTGTTGTATCACCATTTAAATAGGTTCCATCCCATCAACATGAAATATCAGCATGGCTTTAACCATTCTTTCTTCAATATCTATATTCGATATCCATTGAAATTCTCTACTAAATATTGAATATCCATTGAAATATCTAGCAGTCTAGCAATACTAAAGATCCATTAAATATCCACCCCTTCCACCAGCCCCTTCCACCATAAACCCAAGGCACAGTCGTTGTCGCGTCTCCGGGCCGCTGCGCAGTTGCCGCGGCAGCTGCAGCAGCATGGCGCGCAGCAGCCGTAGGTCAAGAGGACGACCGGTGAGATGACGACTGGAGGGCAGCCACTCCAACAACTCCTTGGTGATTTTTGGTTGGGAAAATCTGGAGAAATCGATAGGGAAACCATGGTGCTTAACACCGAGAGCCGTTCCTTGGGATTTGGAATGTGTTGTTTTTGGGGAGGATTTCGAAGCAAAGGTTCTGGGATCGATGTCTATCATTGCTCAAGAACCTGGTGATAGAATAGATAGATATTGATTTTTGGCTGGTTGGTGGTTGACCTACCCCTCTGAAAAATATGAAAGTCAGTTGGGATTATGACATTCCCAATATATTATGGAAACATCATTAAAATCCATTAAAATCCCAAGTGAATGGAAAGTCATAAAAGCCATGTTCCAAACCACCAACCAGTTGGTATTCGCAGAGAGGTACATAGTACAGATATTCTTTGGGGAAATCAGTGGATTTGGAAAATCGCCAAAACGCCCTGCTTTTTTACCCCATGGCCCATGCTAACCCCCTGGGAAAAAGGTGTCAAAAGAAAGCTTGAACAATCTATCATCATTTCAAAGTGATGTTCATCATATAATTAAATAAATGCACATTGATTATTATATATATATATATTATATCTATACATAGATTTATAAAGACAAAGAAGGATGGGAACATAGCGCCATGGAGCTCTTGGGTTCTCCGGCCATCAGCCAATACCATTTAGTTTCATTTTGTGCATATCCCTTTTGCCTTACAGGAAGTACACAACCCAGTTGAGTTTTGGTTTGGTCCGCCAACATCAAACCTTTCCGCTTCAAAAACAGGCGAAGCGGATCTATGGGGGCATGGAATCTTCATGAGTTCACAGTTCAGACACGTTCAGAGCCCCTGATCCAAACCTTGGGCTTTGGGATGATCATCCCCACTGTCTGGGATTCACCCTGCAGTTTGAGGCCAACACGTTACCAGCTGCCTTCGCCAGATCCAACACCAGAACCATACTGGGAAACCATCTCATCACTATGGGATTTTCCATCTCATCACTATGTGAAAATCAATGGGATCTTCCCATGGAAATCATCCAGCGAGCTTGGGGGTCCATGACTATGGAAACCAAACCACATCTACCCTCTGGTAAACTAGTAACTAACAGTTTGCTATTAAAAATTGCCATAGAAATAGTTGATTTACATATTAAAAAACGATGATTTACCATAGTTGATTGTTTATTTACCAGAGGGTATAATTGATTTACCTATCAAAAATGGTGGATTTTCCCATTAAACATGGTGGATCTTTCCAGTTCGTCATGTAAACGTTTACCAGGCCGGGTATTGGATGATGGCTTCGCCAAGAGTCCACAGCCAACTCACCTGGGCACACCCATCCGAGCCCCTTGGTTCCTTTCCTGAGCGGCTCGAGGGCCGGACGGCAGGAGTTCAATTTCAGTATACCCATAATACACATCTGGTTGGTGGTTTCAATCCCTCTGAAAAATATGAAAGTCAGTTGCGATTATGATTCCCAATATATGGGGAAAAATGTTCCAAACCACCAACCAGACACAAATGTTCGACAAACTCTGAATACATAGATTGCCGCACCAACAAAAACAAGCTCAGAACTGAAAATGTCCCGTGTTCAACCTGAAATATCATTTAAAGATAGCCGTTCACTTCATTTCACTTCCTTCACTTGTTTCAGACAGTGATTGACCACAAGAGTGCAAAACATCCGATGCTTCTGGGGATGTGCGATACCAAGCCTACTGTGATTGGCTCTGTAATCACATATCCACCATGCTAATTACAAACACACCCAACACTCAAGCATCACGCCCCGCTCTTATGGGGTCGCTCAAAACAGTCCTGCTGACATCGGCAGGTACATGTCTGAACTTTGCATGTATATATAGTTCATCCCAATATCAAGTTTACCAAAAAAACATGTCTTTGACAGGGATTTAGATGCCCCCTTTTGTTCAATTCCCTTTTGTGCTGACTAAATCCTCAGTAATGCTCACTACCTTGCGGCCTCATCCATGTTCATCCCAGCATGTTTCACGGCTTAAGAAAAAAACCTACAGAAGACCAACACAAAACATTAAAACAACATACAAAAACAAACAAATGATAAACAATGATAAACGATATTGCATCCAGCTAAGGTTGAACAAAAAAACATTAAAACAAACAGGCAGGGGCTCTCCAAGCGAGTGCGGAGGTGCTTCATCAGGTCTCCTTAGTGATACTCAGGAGGTTGCTTTGTTCCCATTACATCACCATCTGGTTGGTGGTTGACCTACCCCAATGGTGGTTAATGGTGGTTAATGGTGGTTCATGGTGGTTAATGGATATATATCTGGTTGGTGCTTTGAACCCCTGTGAAAAATATGCGTTCGTCAGTTGGGATGATGATTATTCCCAATATGTCATGGAGCCATCCATTAAAATCCATGAACAAATCCATTAAACCACTATAATCCATTAATTCAAGTGTTTCTGGAAAGTCATAATCCAGCCATGTTGCCATGTTCCAGTCACCACCAACCAGCCATTTGATATGGGATATGACTATTGGTTCGTAGAACAAATAGGGCACCTCAAGAATTCCATGGTTTCTGGGACTTTTCTTGTCATCAAACACTGGCCACTCAATGGAATGTAGATTCATACATTTCCTTTTTGTTTTATCTAAGAGCTGATAGTATGCGCAAGTGTGGTAATCTCATAAAACATCATAAGCGATGCTGACAAGGATCACAAGCTTGACCAACTTCACAGTTTGACAATCTGGTTGGTGGTTTGAACCCCTCTGAAAAATATGAAAGTCAGTTGGGATGATTATTCCGAATACAGTATATGGAAAAATAAAAACCATGTTCCAAACCACCAACCAGCCATTTGATGGGATATGACTATTGGTTTGTAGAAAGAATAGGGCACCTCAAGAATTCCATGCTTTCTCGTTTTTCTTGTCATCAAAACTGGCCACGAGGTGGCCGATCGGGATTAAACACGATTTTACCATCTGGCATTCAGACATGGCAAAGCAAGAAACACACATCTTAAACTGGAAAAGCATCTACAGACGGGGGGGAGTTGCCATGTTTGACTGCCAGAGGGCCCAGACTTCCAAACTCAATCTCCAACTCTCTCCAACCGTGTGAAACATGAAGTTGACTACAACTAGCTATTCAGAATCATTTGGTGAACTGATGAACCATTGAAACTTTCATGATTTGGTCTGATTTTGGGCAAGGTGTTGAAACTTGGAACCAACTTGGTGTTGGAACCGCGAAATGAAGTCCATTATGGACCACAGAATTCCATGGAATTGAAGATCGACAGTAACGCAAAATAGCCCCTTTGTCCAAGAAACAAATTCCATGGACAACAAATCCAATCCACACATCTTAGCGTAAAAGGAGCATCACCAATAACAATCAAACATTAAACATGGCCGACTGGTTGGTGGTTTTAACATGTTTTAACCATCTTGAAAAATATGAAAGTCAATGGGAAGGATTATCCCATATATTATGGAAAAAATCCAAAGCACCAACCAGCCAATATGTGACCATTTAGATTTGAATACACGCAGCAAAAAACATCTGGGTTTTCAAACTGGCTGTAGTGTATCTCTCATGTATTTCTCCATGTACACCTGAAACAAAACTTAACACTCACCTACAGTAGCCGCAGCCCCCAAAAAACAACTAGAAAGCAATTCATCGCAATGTTGCTATATGTTTTTCTTGTATTTTCTTGTTCTATCTCTTGGGAGGTTCTTTTCTGGTTGGTGGTATACCTACCCCTCTGAAAAATATGAGTTCGTCAGTTGGGATGATGACATTCCCAATATATGGAAAGTCACAAAACTCCATGGTTCCAAACCACCAACCAGTTAAGAATATGGATTCGAATGGATGGTTTCCTCTTGACATTCACCAAGCAGTTTTGTTCCTCTGAAAAACATCGAACAAAACCCAGCGATTTTCTCACGTCAAGCAGCGTGGCAGCTCGTCGGATCGCAGCTCTGGCGGTAGACGTGGCCAAAGCTGCAGCAAGGCCAACAATTCTTCGGCAAGGTACTTTGCCTCACATCCCGGATCCACATCTGGCGTTGTCCCAAGACAGAGAGGACAAGAGATATATTTTAATATATATTAATATATGATATATATATATATAGTTATTCAATATATGTATTATCTCAGGCGAAATATCTGTTATCTATTGTTCGGATAAACCGACTTGGATGGTGAGCAAATGGAGTATATCATATAGTATATCATAAAATATCCCACTAAAAGGGAACTATACCAGCTAGTAAATAGTGACCAAATGGGCCACAGCTCAGCCGGGAGCATACATGCAGAACTGTAGAAGAAAGCGGGAACCACAGATCCATCACACTATGAACTATCATGTTTTTCTTTCTGTTTTCTCGGTGATATGAGATCAACAGCTGTGTCGAGCGGTATGGAACAGCAACAAACTGGAATTTGGAATGTAGGCTAATAATATTTCAATCTATAACATAGCTATGGAACAATTGCCATTTATAGATGATTTACCCTTTAAAAATCAAAAAACTTGTGATTTTCAAGAGCAAACAGTTCAATCAGCAGAGGACCCAGATGTCTCCCTCTCCGCTGGAATCCGCTGCATCCACACGCCAAGTCGCTTGCTTCTCGGCAACACGTGCCCAAAAGATCTTCAGGAGCTTTCCTGTGAGATGTGTTTGAAAAAGCGAGCAGCGGTGTTTGAATATGTCTAGGTCTATCGAAAGATCACAGAAATGAGATGATCCGAGAGGATCATCAGTTACCATGTTTGAACAATAACCCCCTCAGCGAATGGAAATCAAAAAGCGTGAAGCCACCAAGCTGGAGTATAGGTATCCTCCAAACGATACAAAAACCAAACACCGTCAATGTAATACGAATCCAAAACTGCAACACCGAACAACACCTCGCGCCCCAACAAATTCATGGCAGAAGTAAAGTCATCAGGCAAGACCAACATTTGGAATTTCGAACTTAACAAAGGAAATCTGGGAAAACCCAAACAAGAACGTGGTGCCAAACCGCCATAAACCTCGACAAGAAATGGAGGGTTTTCTCCATCACATGTCTGGTGAGTCATTGGGTATGGCAATTGTAATTTGGAACCCCAACCAATATAAAACAAATATATTGAAAACGATATAAAACCATATAAACATCATATTAAACCATCTAAACATCATATTAAAACCAACAAATCCACATAAAACATCATAAAACCACATCAAACCCATGACTGCTAAAACTGAAATCAGATGAAACAAAAACACATATCAACATCATTAGCAAGCAAAGAAAAACAACAAACATGCAACCCCCAAGCCACATCCCCCAACCGCAGCTTCGCCCAGCTTCGATCGTTCACCTTTGCTGCATCCAAGCCGGCCAGCAGCCGCAAGGTATCGGGCGCTGAAAAGGAACCAGACTTGGACATGGCCTGCGGAAACGGCTGGTGGATTTACACATTTCAAAATTGGGATTTTGTGGTGATTTAATGGAAGATTAGTTGGAATATATGGTGATATACCCCAGGCATGGTGGATTTAATGGTGATTGAATAGTGATTTCATGGGAATATCGTGGAAATTTTATGGGAATTTAATCGGAAAACCAACGATAACCATGAAATAAGCAACAAAAATAGAGATTTACCAAAATAGATGGTGTATCGTGGAAATACAATGGGAATATAATGGACGTATAATTGGTAAACATTGGTAAACCCAATAGTAAACCCAACAGTAAGCCATTCCCAACAGTACTAAACGTAATTTAATTCATGGAAAATTAATGATGATTTAATGGTGATTCAAGGTAATGAAATTCAGTTTAATCAACCATATATAATTTCATATAATGCAAAATGAAGAGCAATATCAACATGTATTAACTTGTTTATTTGCTCCATGGTTTTCACAACACATATCAGGCATTCCAAGCGGTATTTGGATGTTAGAAACAAAGTTCAGGATAAATTGGGAGATGTATTTGGGAATTTAAGCTATAGAACTGTTTGTCAAATTCCTCGGAAGGTGTTGGATTAATCGTACTGTAGACATATACTAATCACAAACATAATTTACTGGTGAGCAATGTATGACATTATATAACATGATTACTTCCCTTTAATGCCAATGAATCATCCACTGAAGTACCCAGCCAGGCTTCCCTCGGTTTATTTTATGTCTTGTGCGGAAGCGTGTCAAAATTGCTCGGCACCACACAATCTCGGCACCTTTGGCAATGTACATCAATAAGAACAACACATCTAATTCATACAAGTTGGCCTGAATCATCATGATGATCATTCATGATGATTCACCCAAAAAAACACTAATTATTAACATGATGATTATTCACTATAAGACCATCATTCTACAAAATAAACAACCTTCCCGTCAGTCTTCAGCCGCTCCCTGGCTCAGCCTCTTTGGTCAAAGACTGCCACAGCTTGGGACTCTGAAGCTGTCCTTGTCCGAAACCAATGGCCAAACGCGCCAACTGACGCGGGGACAAGGTCGCGGAGAGCTGACCTTAGATCTGGCGACCAATGGCTTGGTCGGGCCATGGATTTCAAATGTTTAAAGTACGTCCCGTCCAAGTGTTTGCCTAGCTTGACACCTGCAGTGCCCGGTGGGTCTAATATAAGATATACATACATATATGTATATAATGTATATATATATATATAACTATAATATAAATATACACATATATATATATATAAGTAATTCCCAATAGAACTTTGATGAACTTCTATGGAATCCCCAAACTAGACTTGGAATTCCTGTGCTCTGATTTTAAAAATGTGTTTTTAGTGGCTATAACGGGCTTACTCCCTGGGGAATCCCCTCATACTCATAATTACTATATACTATGGTTCGTGAATGTAGAGCCAGCGATTTTATCACCAGCATTTCCTACACAGTTAATAACGAAATGCAGATGCGTCGAAATTAGCGGCCATGAGGTTTTGATGCATAGAGAAAGAAGCCAACAAACAGAAATTTGGAGACGTAACTGGTTGTGAACTGGACAATCTTCCGAATTCCTACCTGGGTCATCAATGGCATGTTCAAAAACATTAGAATGCATTGAATATTCACCAGAGCACCATGATGATGTGGCACTATTGTGCCTTTCCAACCCATCATCTTTTATTTTGCAAAACCGCAAAAATGCGCAGTCAGCACAGCTCCACACCGTGGCTCCTGACTGCTTCGGTTCGCAAGCACCTCCATTAGCGAAGCTTTGGCTAAATGACTGATGCCGGGAACCAACAAGGCCTAAGAGACAAAGCCGTTCCCGGTGCCCAAAAGTTGTCCTGCTGTTAGCCGCTTCCATTGAACTAACTATGTGCAGAAATACGGTAAAGGACCACTTGGTTCACTATATGAAAAAAACGGTTGTGAAACAAATGCTGAGTTAGACAGATAAGATTGGAATCATAAGCTAGCAGCTTGAAGGGTACAGGATGGTTTTCTCCATGAACATCCATGAACTATAGAGTGCATGAAAGTCCACATCTCCAAGGGTTGGAAACACTTTGAATGGCCCGTGTCACTATAGAGTCATAGAGTGGTGTTATCTTAGCGCGAATCAGTCTTTTGGGCATGGTACATGAAAATCAGAGATCATCAAAGTTGCAGATTTTCGTCATATGTGCTGGTGGGCAACCACGTTTGGAGTACCCCACATAATCCATACCCGTACTGATACCATTGACCTACATGTCTGCATATATGAATATATTAATTCATGCAGGTACATGTCTGTATGTATGTGCATATCAATATTGAGCTTCTAAGTCTCCCAAAGATCGGGTTTAGGTAATCTACCAGACTGGAGTATCAGGGATAAATATTCACTTTTGTTGTTTTCTTTAAGGAATTCGGATTTCACCGGCCAACACCACCTGCCCGTTTCGGCAACAAGGTGCCATCCAATGGCCATTCAACGCGTTCGGTGACTTCCTCGGGGCTGGTGGAACATACTTTGAGCCCTATCATAATAAAGCCTCCAAACAAAGTGGGGCCGGTTGGTTCATCTGTATTATTGGACACTTAGTGTTGGGGGTGTTCCATGTTTCTACATTAAGTTCCGAAAGTTTCGGCATGAGAGCGTTACAACATGCCTGCTTGAAAGACACCCTGGTGCCGACTACTGACAGATCAGCCCTGGTGTAGTTGCTGGACACCCTGGTGCCGACTACTGACAGATCAGCCCTGGTGTAGTTGCGCTACAGTGACGTCAAGCATCTCTTGGTAACACCGACATGTTCAACCTCCAAAGTGGTTTGTTTTTCGCCTCAGAGTTTGTATGGCCAGTATTCCTGAAAAATCCACCTTTCTTGGACTTGATCATCCGAAGGATGGAAAGCACCAAACTGTACTGCCCCAAACAATAACAACAATAGGTTATAAATGAAATGAAACACCATCGTATCATATCAAGTTGGGTATACATACCCCATTTTAGAATCCCAAAATAAGATACATCAACATTGTTTTCAATGTAGCTGTACCATGGCTCAAAATTCGCCCTGGTAAAATATGCATTGTTTGTATCACTTTAGGGGTTATGATGGGGTGGGGTGGGGTGGGGGGCTAATAACGTCCTGTAGTTGCATCCGCATAGATGTGTATTCTCTCGGATGCGTAGCTATACGTCATGGGGTGGGGTGGGGTGGGGGGGCTAATAACGTTTTGTGTTTGCATTTGCACAGGCGCGTCTTCTTACGGAATCAAAGCTACGTCACGCTACGGATGCTACTTTGGTTGCGCGTCTGCATGCCACGGTTGCTACGTTGTTGACATGTCTCACCAAAATTTGGTGAAGATCCGACTAATTAGTTTACTCGCAGTTTGCAGAAGAGAAAAAAGGCACTTTTGCAAACATTGAACACACACGACAAGTAGAAACCCATGTAATTGGAATGATTTGAGTGCGACATACACATCATTGAAATGTCATTTTGACTCACGGCGAAATATGAGCCGTGAACCATGTAGTTATACCCTCTGGTAATCAAAGGTGGCACGGAAAAATACTTCGACTATAGATGATTTTCCCATGAAAACATCCGTTTCTAGGGAATGTTCGATTGCCATCGATGACCATTTTTGTTGGTGAAATCTCCAGGCAATTCAGTCCCACTTTCCCGCTGAGGCACTCAATCAGCGGCGCCAAACGCATCAAACTCTCCGCGTGATCATCCAGCAGATGCGCTTGGGAAAAACTCACCAGGAATACTGCGGCCTCTGCGAGGCCGGGATCTACATGCATCATCGGGAATCGTAGGCGTATTAAATGTTGGTGTGTTTCTGGAGGTAGGATAAGTATGGACTTGTAACTGGAGTGAACTAACCTACAAGTTATCCATTGATCAACTGGGGTGAAGTAAGCCATGTACCTAGTGGGATGAGCCACCGCGTACCATTTGGTATGCACAATATCTCAATATGCTATAGGATTGGGATGACCCAGAGTCAAGCATTGATCACTGGGATGAAGGTTTGGGACGGGAGTGTTTCCAGTCTCGCTGACAATGCCAAGAGGGAAGGCTGTTGGGCAACTTCAATCCAAAAGCAAACTTTTCACCACACTCACCATTGACAATGAGGAACCTAATTACTCATCATTCACACTTGTAGCAGTTGTTTTTCTACAACGTTGATATTCCCAATTGTCCTCAATGCTAGAAAATGCATATTTTTCATGAACTATGTATTGAAACAACATGCTCAAACAGCTTGCCCCTATGCTCTGGTGTGCTCTGGTAGATGAAATACTGCTTCATCTAACCAGCAGCTTTGCATGGTTGAACGCTTCCAAAGTCAAGCTACGACCGACACCAAACGTCAAAATTTGAAGGTTGCTGGGCATTCAGACTTCTTGATGTTGTTGAACATTCCCTTTTGGACTTCAATGACTCTTGGACGCATCACCATTTTGCTGCAGTGCCCGATCTTGTCAAGAGTTAAATGAAATCTTTGATATCCTGTACACCAATCTAAATTTCGAGAAGCTTCTGTAGCACATGGTTCTTTAGACGAAGTTTTTTGCGAGGGCATGGGCATTTTCCAAGGAGAGTTTTGCTTCCCTCAGGTAGTCCATGGTAGTACATGTCTGCCCCTGAAATCCCCTGACCGAAATATTTTGGCACCAATTTGACCCTGACAAGACGACATATTTTGCAAGGGCATGGCATGTCTGCCATTGAAATCCCCTGACCGAAATATTTTGGCACCAATTTGACCCTGCCAGGCAGAAACCATTCGACCTGGTCTGGAAAGGGCTGTGTCGAAACCTCTGCCAAAGATGAACAAGGTGAGAACTCATCTGCAATCGAACACCTGGAAGAACCCTGATCAAAGTAGCTTGAAATTGAGGCAACACCTGGCCTCCAAATTGTGGAGTGGGAAGATACTTCAGAAAACAATTCTGCAATACGGTCTGCGTTGTCTTGCGCCTCTCTCTGCACAATCCTTTGGGCAATGTAACCAATCTCTTTGATAAGGGCACAAACTTCACGGGTGGTTAGTAACTGCAAGCCCCACTCGTCAAGGCGCTCAATCTCTTTCAATGAAATTTCAACAGGCATGGCTGGAGCAGGGAGATGCACAAAGCCTTGCTGAAGAGGGAACCGGACAATAACATCGCACGCCTCAACATAAATACATTCAGCAGCAGCAATGATCTCCTCTTCATTCCTTGTCCTCTGAACCTGGTGTAAGATAAACTCGAGACTCTGATCTAAATCATCTTGGAGCAATGCCATGGCGCTTTGCTCTACATGTTCAAGGTATGCCAGCCGGTCAGTCAGCTGCGAGCCGAACACAGAAGATGCTGCACAATTCACAGCCGCAGCAATAAAACAACTATTAAGTACCTTTTTTCAACGCGACTATTTCAAAAACATGCATGATCTGTCGCATGTGACTGCCAAAACTGGTGCCGTGCCAAGAAATTCCGAGGTGCGCCTTTGACAAATGCGTGTGCGCACACAAAAAGATGCGCCGATAAAACCGAAACAGCGACTTCTGCAACACAAAATGAACAAAATTAAACAAAACATGGACAGAAAACAACAATGATACAAAAAATAGATCGAACAAATGATGATGATGATGATGATGATGATGATGACGATGATGATGATGATGATGATGATAAATGATATATAATGATGATGATGATGGTGATGATGGTGATGATGTTGATGAGGATGAGGATGATAAATGATATATATAATGATGATGATGATGATGGTGATGATGGTGATGATGTTGATGAGGATGATGATGAACCCTATACTCCCCACAATCCCTCTATATAGATTTCCCGAATGCGTAGCAAACGTTCCCGTTTCACTCTGGGGGTTTGGGGGTTGAGGGCGTGTTCGCTCAACGTCGCCCAACCGTCCGCAACCGTTCGCGTGAGGTCGCTACGGTGTGCCTGTGGGGACTGCTGCAAAAGTGGCCACTTTTGGAAGCTTCAAACGTCGCGTCGCCGAATTCCGTGTGGCAAGTGTGGCACTTTGTGACCTTCGTGTCAAAAGTTGTTTTTGTGTGACAGGCGCAATAGTTTGTCGTCGTTGTCAGAAGATTACCTTCATTTTTCACGGCGGGCGAAGCACTTTGGACGTGTCCATCTTCATGTTGCATGGCAGGCGCAGCACTTTAGACGCGTCGTGTTGGGTGTGTTTTGCGAATCGCGTCGTCTACACTTTACACTCCACACCTTGCACTCCACAATTTACACTTTACACTCGACACTTCGCACTCCACAATCCCCACTTCACACCCTGCCCTACACACGGCATTCCCCACTCAACACTCCACTGTCGTCACGATCCACACTCTGCGCTTCATTCCGTTCCACTCTCCACGGTCTACACCGGCACGGTAACTGGAGAAAAAAAATGTACAAGACTGTTGAAATAACGTGTTTCACAAAAGTGCTTTAGATGACTACACCGTGTTTCGACACCTGTAACAGTACCATATGTGTGAGCATTCGGGTTCGTGGGTTGCATCTTGTTTAAGGGATGTAAGCAGAATCAATGAGTATCGAGGGATACCTTCAATAGAACTTTGGCAATTGTTATTTTGGCGCTTTCCCCACATTCATGTGTTTAAGGCAGTTCCATTGGAAGCATCAGAGGTTCCCCGCGTCTGTTGCTGCCAAATTTAACATACGAGTACCAAATTGAACCATTCATCATTTAGGTGTGGCTTGAACCATTAGATAAATTTAATATAGAGATTTTAATTTATACTACAATGACATACAATAACCCACTAACTGGATTAATAATATGTGTAAATACAAATCCACATGTTCTCCCCGGTGCCTCCTGCGGTGAAACCTCGCCGAGCTCTACACGCGGCGCCAGGTGCTGCGGCAGCGCACCGAAGAAGGCGCGGCCCGCAGAGGGCACGGCGGGGACGCAGCGGGAGAAGCTGAAGGCCAGGGCGGACCTGGTATATCGCCATGCATGGCACCCAAATGGCACCCAAATCGTACCAAATGTTTGTTTTCTCAACAGCCGTGACATGGTCACCTGAAATTGTTTGGCACCCTCTCCACCTATGCCACACACGTCCTCTGGGACAAATGAAAACTGATCCGGCTGCCCTGGCTCTTGTCGCCATGAGCTCGAGAAATTCCTACACATGATCAGCTCATCTTTTCGGCGTTGAGCTTTTAGCTCTGCCACTTCATCTTTGAGCACCTTGCAAAAATCTCTGGGCCAGCTACAGCTGCGTCTAAAGACGTGCACAGCTCATGCAAGTCCGGCCCCTCAGTAGACGATGTCCTCCGAGAACAAATGCCAGGGAATGCAAACCAAATGAAGGTCATGATAATTAACGAAGAACAATGCTAGCATCAGCGCCAGAATGAACTTCAAGTCATACTCAGCACCATCGCTCCTATGCTTTGCTCCATGAATGATCACCGCGGCTTGCTCGGACAGTTGAAGCTGCTCAGCCGCCACCATAGAGATCAGCGCTCTTGCAGTTCTGGATGTAGATCCATGTTTTTCTTGGGCTGTTCTTTCGCGGTCTGCCTTGGTCTTTTTCTTGCTTGCTTGATAGCTCTCATCTGCCACCAACTGGATGTGAGCTCCTCGGAAACGTTTGACCAAAGCTACTCTGCCATTTTTGTCAGACCGTCAGCAAGTTGACGCTCACCGCTCCCCCATCTCTAGTGGCAGTTCAAATCACGCAACATGTCTTTGATGAGAAGTCCCTCGGTGGCCACACGCTTGTCGGTTACCTGTTGCACCGTTGAGCGCTTCACTGCATCAAACAATCCTTTGCAGTCTGTCACCATTGCACATTCTTCTGCATGAAGTTGATCACGGGCTTCACGCAAACTGCTGCAGGAATTCTTCAAATGATGCAAAATAGTTTCGCCATCATCAATTCTTCCAATGCTGAAGAACATGCTTGACATTCTGCTGCCAGTGAAAACCCGCAAACTCCTGGGTAATTTGAATGAATGCCAGCCAGCTATCGAAGCAGGAACCTTCTTTCCTCTGAGAACGGAAGCATCACATGCCATCAGCACACAGCCACCTTGTGACGATTTGTCACTCCGCACGCAGAAAGCTGCGTCTGCATAGCAAACTAACACCAAACCATCCAAGCCAGAAGTATGGGAAGTGCTTGCTGCCAAAAACTTCAAATTGACGGGCTTTCCAAACGAAGAGTTTTGTTGAGCCCGGTCAGCTCTTTGATCTTCGCATTTGACAGTTCACCTGCCTGTATCGACATTGTAGGCGCCAACAGCGGTAGGCTTTGTGTTGCAGGCCACTGGAGGGCACCGATCAGCCCACGAGCTTTGCTCTTGTCGTGCTCGGTGATTGGTTGGTCATCCTTTCTGCCTTTCTTGATTGTCACAGGGCAAATGCACTTCATGTACTCGGCATAGGAAACCTCCATGCCGTGCTCATTCTGGAAAATGATGCCACGACAGTGCTTCAAGGAATGTGTTGGGGTCAAAACATCCCATTTTCGAAAGTTGAACTGTTGTCGCAGGCGTTTGACTGCGTCTTGGCAAACTTGTCTGTGGGGCATCTGGTTGCCAAAACATCATCAACATGTAGGATCATCATCCCTCGGAAACTTCCATGGCTAGAGTGCTTGTCGGCCGCCGCCAACATGAAACAACATTGATCCATGGGGCGTTTGATCCATCCCATCTCAGTCAGTCTTCTGCTGGCTTCTTGCACGGTACCAAAGCGAAGGAGCATCGGAAAGACCGTCTTTTCTTCAGCCGCATGAAAACATGCCTTGTAATCCCTTCCAGATTCACACCAAGCAAGGGACCACAGTCAGCAGGAAGTCGGAGAATGACGACTCTGTTGAAGTTGCTTCCCGACAGAAACGCTGCCTTCACGTCGGCACAGATCAATTGCCAGCTGTTCCACTTTGTCAAAGTTAACAACCATAGCCTTGCCTGTCTTGATGCCGTCGGTGAGGCTTTGTTGAGTGTCATCAGGATCCTCATAGCCACGTAGGACAAGGCTTGCCTTAGCTTTCCACTTGGGCGCTTCAGCATTCTCATCCTCACGTTTCCATGTCATCACCAAACGCGCAGTGACCACACGTTGATCTTTCTCTGCATCTTTCTTCTCCTTGTCGCTTGCAAACTCCCAAACAAAAAATGCAAAGTAATTCTCCAGCTCTTTTCGTTCTGCAGCTACAAAGTCAGTCAGCTCATTCTTCAGGTGAAAGAAGTTTCATGTTGACTTCATCCCTTCGGAACTGAACCATGTAGTTGTCTCCAACTCCAACGCACCATCAACGCATTTCCAACCATCAGGTAAACCGCCGCCACCATCAACCATCATAACGTCAATCACCAAGTCATCCTCTGCAGGGACAGGTGTCTCTACAACTGATTGGTTGGCTGCTGCATCGGCGATCTCAGCAGGGGTTGAAGTTGAGGATCTGGCCACCTCGCCTCTGGGCTTCTTGTGACTTTCTTCCTCAGGAAGTGATGCGTGCTCTTTGCATTCTGGTGAGCTGCTTGCAACTCGTTCTTCAGTTGCAGGTCGTTCCAAAACCACTAGGCAGTGTTGTTGAAGCATCAGAAGCCAAACGGCGTCTTAGAGATCGTTCACGGCCACGCTCTGAACCATCATGTTGTTGTGGAGGCTGTTGGAAAACATCTGGACAACTCCAGGTCGTGAGCCTTGTGGTGGATCATCTGAAGTCTCTGCAAGCTCATCAGGCGGTCTGTCGTCTCCCATCAACTCATCAACATCAGGGTTGCCACCAGCTCGCTTCAAAGCATCTTTGAACTGACTGGGTGGTTGACCTTGCTTTCAGCTCCTCAAGGTCACACATTGCTGCTGATCGATCAGCAGGAACTGCAACACCTGTTTCTTCAACAACAGGTCGCACTTGTCGAGGTCCACAACGCACCAATGAAGTTCCATGGCACAACCACAAAACCTTGAATCTCCAACTGGTTCAACAGCCACAACTCGTGCCGGGCCCCTCCATCTTGCTTTTCTCAGAATGGCTTGAGCTGCGTTCACTCGCTTCCGCTGCACATTTGCAAAAGCTCCTTGGTCATCCGACGCTTCTTGACCAGGGCTGAAAATTTCGACACTCAAACCATGGGCATAGTTCATGGCTTTGCACAATGTTGCGGTGAAAACGACGGTCGAAGCTCAGCTGATTGATGGAGTGAAGCGTGATGCATGCTTCTTTCAAAGCTGAAACATCATGCCTGCCGATGTCATCCTGGTAGAGCTCAAGTGCTGGGCGAACAACTTGATGTTTCCTTTGACAACAGCCAGGAATGATTCTCAGCAGGTTGAACTTCTAACTCTATTCCTCTGGATGCCGCCCACTCACGCAAGTGTTTGGTAGCCCATCCTTTGGCTTCGTCAATCCTCAGCAAACGATCATACCAAAATGCTTAGCCTTTGATGAACTCATCAGCACGTTCAGACTTGAGAATTCTAACTGAGCAAAACTCGGCTGTATTGTCAATGATGGCGAGGACACATTGACGACCACTGAAGGCTTTCTCGGCTTTGTTCTTCTCCCTTCGCTTATGAGCAGAGGTTCCAGGTGCGGGTTCAGCTCGCTTGATGATGCTGTCCTCGCATTGAATCCAGTGAGAATCGACCAAAATCGGGTCGTTGAACTCGGGGCATTTCAGGCTTGAAGCAGGAGGATTTTGGAATGAGGGCTTTCTGGCATAGCATGCTGGACAAACATAGTTCTTTGCCGCCTCAAGCACATTCGAGGCGGAGCTTGCTTGAACATCTGAAAGCATCTTTTCCAGCACGCCGCTGGAGGGATGGCCCAGGTTCTTGTGGAGCCGCTGGACATGGTCTACTGCTCTTCCACCAATTCTTTTCCACAGGGCTTTGTTGAGGGCAAATGGGTCACCATGGCTCAGTCTGCTCGGCCTTGTGGGACAAGGCAAGAACTGCCGACAGAACCCGGTCCAGAACCCGGACCGGACCGGACCCGACCCGCTCACGCGCACCCGACCCGGACCGGACCGGGCGAACGCTGCATGAGTGTCAAAACCCTGCATCTTCTTGAAGGCTTTTGTGCTCCACGCACGTGACTTTCGTGGATGCTCTGCAATTCCAATTCCTCCGCTGGTACTCATACACCAAAGCTGCAAAGGTCAGGAGATTGTCATGGTTCTCCTGTCGCAGAGTTGTCAGCTTGGCTACATAGTCAGGGCGCTTTGCCATCGTCAACTCTTGCAACATAGACCACAGCTTGCATGGAGGCATGACCAGGCAACAGTGAGGATGCTCTTGTTTCAGACGCTTGAAGAAGGCTCTGCGATGACTCGGAAGGTTGAAGTCCCAGCCATCTTCCAAGGAAAAACGTTCTGCCTTGCAACCACTTCGTCTTTTTGCTGTCTTTGTCACTCTGCCAGCACCTGCAAAGATCTCCCAAATGACGTAGGGCTTCTTCTTCTTCTTCTTCTTCTCAACGTTGCCACCACTTGAAGCACTGAACAAGATTCGGTCAAACTCTTTCTCGTCCTAGCTTTCCAGGTGAAAGGTGGCACAGGTCATAGTCAAGGGCCTTGCGCTCGCGCTTGGGTTTGTCCACCTTGGTCGCATCATCTTGCACAGGTGGGGTTGTTCTGCCGCTGTCATTGGAATCTCGTTGCGTTTGCCAGCAGGAGTTGCTGTCGTGGTGAAACTTGCATCATGGGGTTCTTTGGGATCGTCGTCGCTCTTGCGCTCTGCAGAAAACAAATTCGGTGAAACTTGCTGTTGATCTGGTTGTAGATCTTGATCAGCATCGTGTTTGGGCTCTCGCTCCACAGCAAAGATCACATCATCATTCCGCAACTGATCCATGCTGAACTGTACGGGCTGCACATGGCTGTCAAAGTTCTTAGGGAGGTAGACAAGCTGGGGTTCCGCATCCAGCAAACCATGCACATCAGCTGCCAGGTGGGTGACGTATTCGCCCTTCGTTCCCTCAGGATCGGCGCATTGCCTTCAATGACATAGGCCCGCGCCCCACACCACCAAAGAAAGTAGGGAGGAGTGTGCACCATTGCATGGCGTTCGTGCTGCCATTGCCACAACGAAAACCTTTGTTGCAACACCAAACAGGGATCTCATCCAAGGCTGACACACTTCCGGAGTTGAAACCTTGATGTAATCATTGCAGCATCTGAGCTCTCATCAAGCTTCAGCGTGGATTCAGCGAAGGTCACCATCATGGCGTCACCTGCATCAGTCTCAGCTTTGCGCTTTCCAGCACCAGCAGTCGGACAGTCTTTTGCCCAATGACCAGCTTGGCCGCAAGGAAGACATTTGCTTGCACCAATCTTCGAACCTGCAAGGGCTGCTCGTCCACAGTCTTTGGGTCGTGGAGGAAGTCTGCAGGGGCATTTGCTTCGACTTCGTCTTGCCTTTGCCCTTCACATGCTTGCCATTTGAAGATCCTTTGCCATGTCCTCGGCCTTAAGGTGCTAGAGCCGCAACTGGAAAATAGCCACGTGAGACACGAAGCTGGGCCAGTTTCTGCTTAGCTTCGACATAGTTTGCCAACACCTCATTGTACTCAGTCGCTGCATCCTCATAGGCTGCATAGTTTTCTTCACATCCATCATTATCCTCATAGTATGATGCTCCCTCATCAGCCCATTGAACATCATCTTCATCGGGTTCCCATTCTTCCCCGTCATCATAGTACTCAGCATCATCCTCGTAGTAGATGGAGTCTTTGGCATTGCGAGTCCATCGACCAGCATTGGAAGAATGTGCATCTTGACCGATCACGAAGCTCACACCTTCGCGGACAGTCTCCAAAGAAAGCTTTTCACCATCCATAGTGGTCATGATCATCTGTCTCTGTTCCTTGCTCGGACTGGCTCTCCTCAGATACCACCATCCAACGACTTTATCAGGTAGTTGAACTGTTGCTGCAGTTTCCGCAACGCTCGTTCAAACTCTGCAGAATATTCTTGGATGTTCTGGGACTTGCGTCTCGAAAGATTCACAAAGAACGTCTCAAAATCTGCAGGCAATTCCGTAATGGCATCGAACTTGAACACTCGATCCAAACGCTCCAAAATCAACTTCATGCCACCGTCGCCCTCGAGCTCTTGCATGCTGATATCTTCACAAGCATCCCGAGCTCGACCTTTGAGTGAACTAAGCACATTGAAAGACCTCTCGCCACCTCCGTTGGCCAATTTCATCTTCTTGCCATACAGCAGGAGTCGCTTTCGTACTCTTTGTAGCCACCCGACTTTCCAGAAAACTCGGGAATATGTTCATGAGCCTTGCCAGCCTATGTAGTGCCTGTCCCCGATCCAGTCGTTGTAAGGTCCTGCGCAGGGTCAGCACCAGCAAGGAAAAGTAGGACCTCCTCAGGGTCAACGCAGCAAGAGAAAGGGACCTGCTCAGGGTCAGATGCCAAAGTCCTTGGACCTGCTCAGGGTCGACTCAGCTCTGGCCTGCACAGGACCAAGTTTCAGTTGAAGCGCAGAAGATTGCTCTGGGTCACACCAGCTGCTCCGCCGCCAGCTTCAGGATTTCCCGGTAGACACACACGAAGTTCCACAATCCGATGGATAGCAACAGCTAGAGTAGGATGGCGTAGCGCAGATTGGATCGAAGCAACTTTTCACCCGAGATCTCGAACCCACCACTGCTGCAATGTGAAACATGTTGGTTTGACCAAATGGCTGGACAGCTGCATGAAATGGTCAGCGAACATTTGACATAGTGATGTTAGTTGTGACCATCATGACCACGTTGCAGCCAGCCAAGGCACAAATCGCTGGAACTGCAGTCGTCCAAACGCGTCTGTAGCCTGGATCTTGTGAGGATCCAGCTGAAGTTAGAGGATCTGTGGT
Organism: Cladocopium goreaui; assembly: GCA_947184155.2. Lineage (NCBI taxonomy): Eukaryota > Dinophyceae > Suessiales > Symbiodiniaceae > Cladocopium > Cladocopium goreaui. The sequence continues at coordinate 36,596 of CAMXCT020002340.1, forward strand.
TGACCCTGTAACTGGGTGAACCTTGTCTTGATACCCTGGGGTAAACATACAAAAAACGTGGAACATGATCCATATATCTGGTTGATTTACCTGAAGAATAATGAAATGATTTACAAAAAGATCTGGAAGAGCCAGGGTTTCCCGTTCGGAAAATGATCTACAAATGATGCTCTTTCCACATCGAACTGTCAGTTTTCGAGGAGGGTATCTGTCTTTGAAATACCATTGGAGTAACATGATGCCAGTTCCAAATCGAGCACAGAATTCCGTTGGCGAAGCGTCTTCGTCTGGGACTTCCCACCAGCCCATCATTTTAGCCATCAACTGTTTGTCCACAAATCCCATCCTCAGCGGCAAAATGTTGTACCCTGTCCCAAGATAGCACAAGAATGCGGCTAAACCTAGGGTATTGTTGGCGAGGATGCCTAGACTTGTTGGGGAATCACTTTTGTTGTTGCTTCTACGCTCAATCTAGCCGCTTAATTACATTTCGGATACAAGTCGACTACATCATCGATATAGTGGATGGATGTGGATGGAATGCGGATTCGTTTGGGTTTAATCTCCCTCTTGTTTGTTACATCTCTCACCATGTGGTTTTCTGGGAGATCCATTCAGATTGGCCTCCACAAACCTTCCAAAATCCTGGAGGTTGCTGCCTGATCTTTGCTGAAATATCTGGGGGGCTTAAGTGTAAAATACCAAATTTGTTGATTTCAATTGTCAACCAACTTCCAATCTGATATCAACCCCAATTTGTTGAAATCCAAAAAAATGGATGGCGAATCCACATTCTCATCCACTGAAATATTGCCAATCTCGGATGTGAAGCTCCCAAATCGTTCTTATTGATGTTGCGTGCACATCCCTACAATGATTTTCTTGGCAAGCACATACCCCATTACATGTTTGATGCTTTTACTCCTACTCCACAATTGGATGTAAGTAAAGATTAATAAAGGTCATCAATGGAAGACAGGGTTGCTTCAATCACAAGAGTGAATCACTTTGTGGTTCCAGTGATAAGTACCATTAAATACGCATGGGTTGCTTCCCTATCCCCTGCTGAACGAGTACACACATATCCAGATTACTTATTTATAGAGTTGCATCTAGTTTATTGTATTTAACATCTACATTATCATAGAGATCAAACACGGTTATTCTCATGTCAGATATTCAATATGTTCAAAGACCATTTCAGCAGTTTTGCACAAAAACAATATCAATATGTCCATCATGTTCTACACAACTTAAATTATGTTCCACGAACAATCACCCATGCTCCCCGTTTTCCAAGAAAATCACCATACATGTCCATTATGTTCCACGACAAATCACTATGTTCCCAGCATTTTTCCAGAACAAACCGCAAGTTTTCCAACATGTTTCCATGAATTTACAAGAAACATCGACAGTTTCCACCAATTTTCCAGCATGTTCCAACCATTTTCCAACCATTCCGTTCAAAAATCGCCATTTTCCACCAAAAAATGCCAATTTTCCCCGGATTTTCCCAGGATTTTCCCAGCCAGCTCCAGCCGTCCCCGTTCTTCCACCGCGGCACTGTCCAAAGGCGCTGGCCGCGTGGCGCAGCTCTCGGACACCCAGCTGCTTGGCCTCCAGGTGCTTCAGCAAGGCAGTCGCCAGGCTGCTGAAGAGGGGCTCCTTGGTCCACGGAGAAATGGTGAATAATAATGGTGATTGATCGGAAAATGGTGATCTATACATTGATCTATAGGAAAATAACCAACATTGATCCACTAATGGTGATCCTATGGGGTAAAGATCTGAAGGGTCGGAAAATGGTGATCTATACCCCAAAATGGATCCATGTTGGTGAATAATGGCTCTAGAAAAATATCTATAAATGGCGAATGAATCAAAAACCGCTTGGTGATCTTCCCTATTTTATGAAATGGAAATATAAAAGCCATGATCCAAACCACCAACCAGTATGTATACATATATATATATACACACATTGATCTACTATAAATGGTTGGTTAATAATGGTTCTACTATAAATATCTATAAATGGTTGTTTACCCATGGTTAACCAACTGGAAAATGGAGAAACTGGTGAGTCAATGGCTGAACAATGGTGAACATCTATGGTTCGTCAACGGTTAGTCAACTTTAACTAATGGTGATTGTGTGGTGTTTTGTAGCATTTAATGGGAATATCATGGTGTATGTATACATGTGTATTCTATTCCCTGTAAGGATAGAAAATTTTGTTGATATCCTGGGATTGGAATGATTTAATGCCTAGAACATGCTTAGAAACTAGCAAGTGAGGTTGTCATAAGCTATTTATAGTTATATATCATTAGCTATGTTATGGAAAAGAAAATAATAGAAACTGCTTAGAAACTATGCTATATATCCAACAAACACCAATCCGCAGACTTATAGCTATTTCAAGCAACTCATCTATCGTTTGGGTGCCGCACAAACATTGTTGGTTCGCGACCCAGGATGCTTTTCGGAGAGCGTCCCAAATGGCTCAAATGTCTTGGTACATATGGGCACTTGATGAACAGTTCGCATCATTTCCTAAGGTGATTTCACCATATATAAACCATATATTCATCATTTCCTAAACCATCCTTGGTAAAGCATCCAGTTATGGAACCGGATTTCAAGCGTTTTTTCCACTGGATGGCCGGATTCCAGTCCCATTTTTCTGGGACCCGTCGTCCCATGGCTCCACTTCATCCACTGGTTGGTGGTTGCTGCGAACCCCTCTGAAAAATGATGGACTTCGTCAGTTGGGATGATGACATTCCCAACTGAATGGAAGAATAAAAGCCTTTTTTCAAACCACCAACCAGTCCATAGATCTCAGCTATGGAAAGGGTCACCATTTTGAACGCCAAGATGCATCCCGGATCTGCAGCTTCGCCAGAGCATCAGCCAACAGAATGCTGTCCTAAAGTCACAACGGCACGTTGCTCCAGGTCTCCACATGGCTCTGAACATGTGACCACCAAACTTAGGGCTATTTGAATGGGGAAAATGATGATCAAGCAATGGATTTTGGGATACCCAACCAGTGTCCGTATCTTTCTCCATCCCCAAATCTTCTATCAGTTTTTGCCATATAGGTTTTCCAGGGAGTATCCCAACTTCGTTGGGGTCAAAATCGGCAAAAATTCACGTTATCTATGGCAAATCCCAAGTTATGGACTGTAAGTCATGGCAACCAATGGTATTTTGGCCAGTCGTCAGTCAGTATCCCAACTTATTTGGGATAAACATCTCTAAAAATCCATTAGAACAAAAACACTAAACAACAAAAAAAAATATCCCTTAAAAAAACCTAAAAAAAACCTAAACAATACCTAAAAACTCCATTTAAAAAATCCCATCTTTCCAGCCCAAACTGAACCCTTCGCCAAGTCGCCAGGGCCGAGGTCCCACCGGGCCCCAAGGCTTTCTGTCTACGCTGCAACTCACGATGCAACCTGGGAATGACAAGCAGTTGGACCATGATTGGCAGTTCAGGGGGATATATGTTATATATGTTATATAGTTATATATATATATATATATATAATGTCTTTATGTGTTTAATGTATTTGTTTATCATATAGGATTTCTTAGTGATAAAGCCTTTAGGCGTATATTCTGGAAATCTGCATCAACGCAGTATTTTGTTACCTTATGACACCCTTACAATCATTAAAACAAAAACATTACGTCCTTTCATGTTTCATCTCAGACCACTTCACTGGATGTGTGCATTTGATATTTCGCAATCCAAATATCAGGGGTTTGGTTTCTCGTCTGCACCGTTTTCAAGCCTATGATGGTTGGTTAGATGGAATAGTGGCTATGTGGTGAACCAGGGTCTTGGCAAGTTATCACACGATAGGGGGCGGAGCATTTTGACGTGAAGGATCCGGTTTGCTCAGAAGAGCTGTTTTCAGCGTCCATTCGTCTGATCAAGCGTCTCGTGGGTATACGCAAACTTGGACTGGTTGGTGGTTTCAACCCCTCTGAATTAATATTAGTCAGTTGGGATGATTATTCCCAAAATATGGAACAATAAAAGCCATGTTCCAAACCACCAAACAGTGGATGTTCCCTACTAGGCGAAACGAAAAGGCAAAATGATTGGCTTCCGCTCGGACCTCAAAGTGAGATCCCATGGATCGTTTGCGGATCACTCGAGATCTAGTTGCAGTCATTTCTCAACAAACATACTGCTGGTCCAAAATCAAAGGACACTGAATATCACTACAAGGTGGGGCCCCCCAGTTATAAGATGGTTTATGAACCCCATTAACTATAGTTATAGGTACCATAAACCATAATTATTGGAGTTATAAACCAACTTAGCTATCTAGGGGGCCCCACTTTGTAGATATCACAAGATATCACAAGTTGCTGATACCCAACTGCCCAACTGACTGCCCAGTCACTGTTCTACCAGGTCTTGGAATTCCTGGAGTCATTGCAGCCGCCGCTCCGGAAGTGCCAGTGTTAAATCATGGGATTCTGCAGATTCTGGAACGACCTTTTGGTCATTTGACTGGCAATGCCATGGAAAATTGAGCCATTTATAGATGGTCTTCCTGTTTTACCAGAGGCTAGGGGGATGAGAGTACATCCTTTGGTATTTGCTTGTAGCATGCAGCTTCTATTCATTTAGTATGTCATATTACCATATATTACCAGTTGCTTAAAAAAGTTGAAACCCAATCTCTGTTGCTTACATCCACACTGTAATAGATCTCCATCCATGTTGCATAGAACCATGTGGTTATGTTTCAATCCAGGAATCCTGCGTGAACCCCATTTATATCAGTAACATCACTCAAATCCCTTTTCGATATGCAGAATCCCATGGGTAAAATTCCTTAGAATCCCATTTCTGCATGTTACGCTCTGGTAAACTGACAAAGCTATTGAAGCCATAGTCATTTAGTTCGTTGATTTACCTAGCTATGAAATGGTGATTTTCCAGGTAAATCCCCTTGACAATCCCTATTTTTGATGGTCAAATAGTAAAATCCATTTGAATCTCCATAAATCCACATTATGAATTATCTAATTGGTGGTTTCGATCCTGAAAATTATGAGTTCGTCAGATTGGATCCTCATCCCAACTATTGGGGAAAGTAAAAGCCATGTTCCAAACTACCAACCAGACTATAATTGTTAAAATCCTAATAACCATAAATCCACATTATGAACTATGATTGTTATGAATTATTGTTAGGAATATAACCATGAAAAAATCTCCACCAAACACATTATGATTGTGAAAATCCCTTGAAATCCTTAATTTCTGCTGGTTAAATCCCCATGGTGCTCGGAAAAAAAACCGCCGCAAAACTCACCACCGTTGCGTTGCGCCTGCGCTGGGAAGCCGCCGGACTCCAAGCGCGCCACGGCGTAGAAGGCCGTGGCCAACTGATGGCCTCAGGTTCCGTGGGACGCGGCTGGGAATTGGTGGATTGTTGGGGAAAAACATGGAAAAACACACTGGGATCTACTGGATTTACTGGGATTTACTGGAAATGACTGGCATTATGAATGGATTATTGAAAGAAAAACTATAGTGGATTATTGATTCTCACTGGGATCTGCTGGAATTTAATGAGCTAGGCTAGTGTTAGTAAATTTTATCACGAAGTGTTTCATTGAAATTTGAAATGTATATATTTTGTGAGAATAGAACTCTGTTGAAAAGTACAATTTTCCACACATATAATGTTTCTATGTTCATGGCACATATGATCTGTAGTCCATTCTCACCATGTTTCTTTGGTGAAATCATCTTGAATCCCCATCAAAAACATCCCAAGATATCCCAACACAGTTCAATTCTCATCCCAAATTCCATTCTCACCGTGGAATTCAAGGATTATATATATATATATATACACGTATATATGCTTAAATCATCCTAAATCATCTAGAATCCCATAGTAAAGTACCATTTCTACCGTAAAAATCCCCCCTTTCCACCGTTCCCACCCGCTGCCCGCAGCCTGACAGGTCGGAGACCTCCAGCGCCTTCCCCAGACGCGACAGCCAGGGACCGCCCAAGGAGAGTTTCGCGGCGGCCCAAAGCAGCGAGACCTGCGCCTGGGCCTTGGTCCACCGAGAAAAAATGGGCGATGGAATGGTTGATACCCTTGAGTAATGAGAGAAAATGGCCATAGAAATAGTTGATTATGTTGATTTTCCCATTAAAAATTGTGATTTCCCATAGTTTTTTGTATGTTTACCAGAGGGTACCCTCCAGTAAATTGATTGATTTCAGGGTCTATGTTAATTTACCAGAGGGTAAATAGTAAATAAGGTGGACCATTCCATGACCCATTTTTTGATGATGAACCAATGGTAGATAATTTAATAATCACCATCATTGTCCATTGATTGGCCTTTGGTGGGCCATTGGCAATAAAGTGATTAAAGAAAAACACATCATAAATAAAGATGATAATTGATTAAAAAATCATTGATGATGATGATAATGATGATGATGATCAACAATAAAGTGATGATTAACCTTTGGTGGATGATGATTTTCATTGATGATAATGATGATGATGATGGTGATGATGGTGATGATGATGATAGTTAACCTTATTTATTACTATCATTATTCTGACGGTGTTGATGATTATTGTTCTCATATCTATGTTTTCTTTTAAGGCAATATCTCTTATGACTCTAACTCCATTGAGATGTTGAGAGTATCATCTTCTAAATGATGGGATATGATGGAATGCAAGGTAGTTGACTCCCAACTTTTATATATGGAGGACAAATATAATGGGAATACTGCATACTTGGAGAACGTTGGGAATAGCATCGAAACAAACACAATTTTGGGGTAACTGGGTTCTTTTAGCACCGTTTTTGAAGGTGTTTAACGATTTGGAATGATGAAAATGACCATCTTGGTAAGTCATACCCCATTTCTGGCTATTCTGCTCGACTCTAATCCTCTCATCTACCATCGCGTATATAGGTTATATAATCACCTGTGTATACCGGTTGTTTCATACCCAGGTCGCTGCAAGTACATCTCCATCACTTCCTGTCTTCATTCCGCCTGCTGCGCCCGCTGGTACCGACAGAATGCTGAAATGCGCTGCTTCCTGACTATAGTTCGAAAAGCAGGAAGCCCAGCGCGTACCACTCAACCGAGGTGTCGTATAGTACTGTAGCTGCTTCCAACATCGCAAGTGCTTCAAGTGGCATCCTGGTGAATCAGACCCACAGCTGCATGTACCACCTCTCTGCAGAGATGAAGATTCACTCATTAAACACTGCTACAAAACACGCACAGATATGGGGCGTTGGTTTCCTTTCTCCACGGGACTTCCCGCATTGTCCATCACTTGTGGTAATTTTATGTCACCATTTACATATATATATATATATTATTTTTATATACATATATATATATATACATACATTAATTATACATATATATATATATATTACATATGTGTATATATAATGAACTATATATATATTGATTATATATGTATACTATGTGTTTTCTTTGAAAGCTTGTAATCCGTCAATTTCCACGGGGCTTTGGTAGGTCCGCAGAGTGCTCGATTGATCTCTCTCAACAGTCCACATGCTTTGGTTCCAAAAGCGGGCCAAAACCCAGTGAATCAATCGCACTGACACCACCACATCTTTTGGCATCTCCCAAATGTAGACACAAGGATAGTTATACACATTTTGCGTCACTAGATGTATCACCAAGGACCTTAGATGATGCTGACCTTTGGCATGACTCTTCTCCTGTCCATGATACAATGTCTACAGAAATAGTATACTTCCCGATGAAACGAATATTCCATAAGATAAGATTCCAACTGGGACCCGTGAACTCTCTCTACGAGAAGAGGTATCCAAAGATTTTGTATGCAAAGATTTCATGATCCAGATGCTGGCATACTGAAAAATATATCCCATATTCCAAAGTATATCAACTATCCCTTAAAACAAACAAAACCATCAACTATAGTCAGAAGGTTGGTCAATTCCATTTACATCCACTATACTTACAGCTAGCATAAACCACAGGATTCACCGTGTGGGGCCAAGATATCCTAAGGACTTTCATGATCCGATTTAAGCATGTCCCATTAAGAGAACGAAAAACATAAAACGTTTCGATAAGATTCCGGCTGCCCCATATGATAAAACTATCCCAATGATATCCCAAGGACTTTCACCACTATTATTCACTACGAAAATCACTACGATTTTCCAAGTTTTCATCCCATGAAATCCCTTGTCCATGTTTCCATTGATTTCCCACACTTTTCCCAGGGACTTTCCCATAGTTTTCCCATAGTTTCACATAGTTTCCCAGGGTTTTCCCATGATTTTCATGGTTTAAAACAATTTTCATGGCTTAAATCCCATGATTTTCCCATGATTTACCAGAGTTTTCCCATGATTTTCATGGCATCCAAGTGACTCCCAACTTCTCCACGGTTCCATCCTCCAGGCGTTTCAGCAACGCCTCCACCGCCGTGGACGCCGCCAGACCGCGGCCCCCGAGGCGCGCCAGGCGGTGTAGGGCGGTGGCCACGTGCAAAGCGTCGAGGTCGGAGACGGTGACCAGGTCCTGGTTTATATGGGTTTAATGGTGGTTAATGGTGGTTAATGGTGGTTAATGGTGGTTAATGGTGGTTAATGGTGGTTAATGTTTATGTTGTTCTTTGTCACAGACTGTGCAAAGATGCTAGATTCATGTAGATACTACTTACTGGTGCTGTAGGGAATGGATGGGTTGCTGGGGGTTGCTGGGATGATTATTGATAGTTAGCCAGTGGATCATTCCCCCCATTAACTATTAAATCTGGTTGGTGGTTTTAAACCATCTTGAACAATATGAAAGTCAATGGGGAGGATTATCCCATATATAATGGAAAATAAAAAGGTTTGAAACCACCAGCCAGAAATTGTATCCTGGCGATTTTTAATGGTTATTGATAATTATGAAAGTTATTAACCTATGGTTATTAGCCTATTAAATGGTTATTGATAGTTGATAGTTATTAATGGTTATTAACGGATGGTCATTGATAGTTCTTAAATCGTGATTAAATGTTATTAACCTACTATATAATTTGTTAAAGCTATCAAACTATTAAATTATTACAGTAAACATATGGAAAACTATATAGGTTATAACTATTAAATGCTTATTAGCCTATGATCCTATATCATATCAATAACCGCCAGGATAATAGGCCGTGATAACCTAGGATAAATACCTATATCACCTATTGATGGTGTTTTGATACTTATTATAGTTATTAACAAAAACCTACAACTGTGATGGTTCGAAACAATGACAATCAACAACTATAGCTATTTAGCCAATGATAGTAAAGTAACTAAGGATATTGGTTGGATATATCAAGTAAGGATAAGTTTGCTAAGGGATACTTAGAATACTTTCCAAACTAATGATAGTGATAGATAGCCAAATAGCAAATGATAATTCAGGGATACTAACTAAGAGGGATATCAATATCATTGTTGTTAACTTATGGAGAAGTTAAGGGATGTTTAGCCTATGAAAATGTATTAGGATCATTGATAGTTATAATTATTGATGTTGATCTATAGTAACTATAACTACTTGGAAATTAGTTATCTGTTATCTCAATGATTTCCCACCCAACTCAGGATAAGGAATATTTATCCGATGAAAAACGTTGATAAGAGGGATAGAAATGGACCATGAATAAATTAATACTCACTTAGGATATGAAGGATATCTCACCTGACAACGGTTTCGTGGGGATATAAAATTCCAATATCCACTATGAATATCCCGTATTTAATGATACTGATTGATATGATTATATATATATATATATCTTAACTCAGAGAATGATAGATATTGCAAATGAAAGTTAGGGGAGATTAACCAAGAGGGAGAGTCAGTGATAACTGATGATATTTCTTGATAATATTGCTTTTAACTAACAGTAAATTAGTGGCATTTTTAATGATTATGAATACTTATGACTGTGAATTGGATACTACCAAACACTATAGTCACTATATAATGGATCTGTAAGGATCTTGGTGGTAACCATTATTCATTTCTTCATGGAAACTTTCATGATACCAGTTGGACATGACCGTCCCTGTGGGTCCAAATACTTCCTGAGAAGGTACTTATAAACACCACCCAAAAACTGCCCTGATATTCGCAAAGGAAACTACCCATAGGGCATTGGTTAAATCGCAAAGCATACGTATTTATCTGGTAAAGCCCTGAATCATGCTTCATCTGATGATTGCCATGGATATCATGGATAGTACACAAAGCGGGCAGCAGCGTCAGCGTCATTTTCCATATTCAAGCACGCCACTTGCAAAGCATTCCCATCTCCTTGCACATTTGTGCCAGTGTGAACTTTTCGTTCACATTCTTATTGCGATGCCAGAGCCACTGAAACATCTTTTCCTTCAGGTGAAGATTGGCTACGCTTTGTCCTGTGGACCTTTTCTTGACATTCAACTGCTTTGGAAGCCATTTTTTCAAAACTCCTCAAGTTCTGTCAAGACTCTGGGTGCCTCCAACTTTGCTAAACCCCCTCTTCAGTGCTTCCTTCAACTTGACTGCGAACTGTTTTGCCTGATGATTCACCTGCACTAAAGGCATGCGCATTTTACGAGCCATAGTTTGCCATGCTTTAGCACCGTCTGAGTACACGGCACCAATTGCCTTTGAGTCAATGTTGTTTCTGATTCCACATCGTTCCAACTCTTTCCATGCCTACTCAGGGCAACAGGATGTGACGTGATGTGATATAGCACGCAGGATGGAAAAGAATGATGTTTATAGTCCATGTATGCTACATGGAGGGGATGTATACTTAGACCTTATGTGTATTTATTCCAAATGTATATTCATACTATATCAACGTTGCATCACGTTGCATCATCAACGTCTTCCTAGTTGGTGGAACATGTGTTGGCAACCTAGTATCAAGGACGTGGTCGTCAGGACGTTCATATCCCACCCCGCCCCACCCCAACGTGCTGTCAACGTAGAATCACGTTGCATCATCAACGTCTTCCTAGTTGGTGGAACATGTATTGACAACGTAGTATCAAGGACGTGGTCGTCAGGACGTTCATATCCCACCCCACCCCACCCCACCCCATGTATATATATATATATATACAAAAGGCAAAAATGAGCTAAAACGCACAGGCCACCCGGCACGGCGTCAGCAACTACCCATAGGGCACTGGTTAAATCGCAAAACATACGCATTAATCTGGTAAAACCCTGAATCATGCTTCATCTGATGAATCCATGGATATCATGGATAGTATACAGTAAGATATTTAACCATTAAAAATGTGTTTTCTGCATAAATCTGGTTGATATTGTTTTTCACCAACAATGATATCGTGGATGTTCAACCGTTTTTTGATCACGGTAATGGATATTAACGGACATGTAACCATCGCATGTGATGTTATTGGAATTATCATCTCATGGCTTTCCAATAATTTCCTCCTCTGGAACAAACAAGATGAAGATCTTGATGATTCTAGTGGGGAGAGGAAGACATGGGCCCTGATTTTCATGCTAAATTTGGTGTTTCAGACAGGGGGTCCGTAAACCGATCTGCAAAGTTCCGGATGGCTGCAAAGTGGGATACATCTAAAAGTTAAATGGGTGAAACTAACCACACCTATAGCCGCGGGGGTGCACTGGCAGTTTAGGATATCCAGATATATTGCTACATCAGAATGTACAATCTATCCATGTCCCAAGTGGCTTCTCTATTAAACATCGCCTTCTGGCAAATTGTTGGGCATTATCATATCCCGATTGTGTAAGTTTATCATATGTATATATGATATATATATATATAATTATATCATATGTATATATATATATCATATATATTTATATATACATACCATATTCATATATATATATCATATATATATGTGTGTATCATATGTATTTAAATATGCATATCATATTCATATATATATATATCTCATATAATATATTTACAAACACTCTGATTGATTACCTAGCTCTGGGAAATGGACAATTATAATTTTGTGATTAAAACACAAAAAAAATTACCGGAGGGTATATCCTAGCATACTCTGACCACATCCCGTATCTTGGAATCCGATTTTCTTCTTGGAATCTGGCCGCCCGCCCGGTTATTAACCACCATGGATACCATAGATGTAAGTATCAAAAACCATACATATTGGAGTAGGTTCACCAACTTTGCTTTCGTTTGCGGGTCCACTTTGTAAACCCCCACTATCCCATGTAAAGTGAGAGAGTTTACCCCACTTATTAGCCACTTACTACCCTTTGGTAAACTAACATAACTATGGAAAACAACCGTTTTTAATGGGTGAATCAATTATTTCTATGGCAATTTTCAATAGCAAACTCTTTGTTTACCAGAGGGTAAATGTGTATTACCCCACTTATGTACTAGGCACTTACTAGCCATGTGATGACCCACAGATTTCTGCCATGTTTCCAGCACCACGCCGACGCTTCGTGCGCTGGAAATCTTCCGTTGTAGCGTCATCGCCTCCTGAGAAACCGGGCGAAACGGCACGACTTCGCATCCCGCAGCCAGGTGGTTACAGTATGGATGGTTTAGGACATTATTTTACCCACATTTAAATCTGATTGGTTGATAGTCTTCTCTTCTTCTCTCACGGATGGATCATTTTGTCATAATCCCCAATAAACCCTTCATTATTGTTATATATCTGGTTGATGGTAAACCTACCCCTCTGAAAAATGATGGAGTGAAAGTCAGTTGGGATGATGAAATTCCCAATATATGGGAAAATATTCCATTCATGTTCCAAACCAACAACCAGGTATGGTATATGATGGAAGAACGAAATCACGAAATCCTGAACATTTTTTTGTATTCTTCTGAGTATTTCTATGATGTGTATGAACATAATAGAGAACAAAAAATAAGACTTGAATAATCTTAGACCATGTCATGATGATGGTGATACTGTATACAGGCACAACAGTTTTCCATATACCAATCTATATAGATGTGTATATGTGTATATATATATATATGTCCATATATATATATATACATACAGATACATATGCAAATATATATATATATATGCATATTATGTATATATTATGTACATATCAACATATCATGTCTTGTTATGTTTACACTTTGGGTTGAAAAGTGGTGTCATTGATCCATGGGACCTTACGACTTACTTGCCCTTGGCCACCTCCTCTGATGTTTCGGTCTAGCTTCCGTCGTCTCCCGCCGCTGTGCGAGCGGCGCGTCGGCGGCTTCTGGCTCCACGTAGTGGAAGCCGAAGTCATCGTCGGCAAAGCCAGCCGGAAGAGCCTGATGACGTAGGCAAGTCATGTGAGAAATGAAAAAACCTTGATTAAGCCTTGATTGATGGGAATATGTATATATAATATACTGTAATATAAATATGTATATAGAATATTTATATACATATATGTGGTTAATGGATAATAAACATATATATATATATATGATAATCATGTATGAGCATCTATATATGCTGATATACCGGATAGTATATAATACTCTGATTGATGGTGAATTTGTTGGGACTTGTACGAACTGATTTACTGCGGATCACGATGAGGTGGGATAGGGGTATTGTCTATGGCTCATGTTCATCCCAGTTATAACTACCCAAATTGGTATGACAATATATGAAGTAACTTAGGCATAGGCATACATGGCAGAATACCCTCTTGGCATGTGTGTTTTTTTAAAGAAAATTGATAAATGACTTGAAACCAGAAACTGGAATGCACCCAAAGCAATGATATCACATGATCAATGTGGACACCGTTTGTTGGTACATCGTGAGGCCTCCAAACTACGTCCCGGCGCCAATAGCCCAAAGTAGGCTGGTTAACCCACCAAAATCTGTCTTGAAGCAACGCGAATGGCGATTAAACCAAGCAACATGTTACATGGGTTCACCTGGGTGAGTTGGGTGAAAGCTGAGAAGAAATGATTTCCTAAATGGGTTTATGACGGATGCATCTACAGCTACTGTGAAACCAAACCAACTCAGAATTTTGGGTGGTCATATTGATCGTGCCATCCTTTCGGAATTCCAAAATGGTCAAAATCAAACGTGCCTGGGCAATCCCCCTTCAACGGAGGTTTTACCCATGGTTTTACTCGGAAAATCATGGAACCAACGGTGATTTCCCAGCACACCACGTTTGATTGCTAGAGGGTAGACCCATTATATTATCACAATTATATACCTACTATTAACCACCATTAATTAAATAACTTTATATATATATATATATATAACATAACTATCTATAACTACTATTTACCACCACTAACCACTATTGACCACTTAAAAAATGATCATGAATCATTTGTAAATGGCGGATGTTGCATTGCCACGTTGAATTCCCTGTTGTGCACCTCGTAGGGAATACCTTTTTGGGTGCGGAGACATTGAGCTGTAGCTTTCAATGCTAACGTTTGCCCCAAACTTCCAAATAGTTTTGATTCAGGGAACCTGAGCTATGAAAAAATGGATCAGTTTGGATTCTTCTTAAAATTCGATGGTGCCCCAAACTTCCACGTGGTTTTGAATACGGAATGGACTTCAAAATGGCACCCAAGATATGTCGCGCCCCAACCTCCTCATGCGTTTGGGGAGGAAGCGCCCGCATCATTTGCACCTGCGTTTGTCGGGGTGCTGGATGACATTCTCAGCGGGTGATCCGGGCGGTTGTTGTACCAAAACCTGAGTCGGTACTTGGTGGCCCATCCCATGTATCGTAAGTGGTTAATAAGGTGATCGCGGGTCCTCATCCTGTGGGTTATCATACATAAATGGTGTATAACCATGGTTACTAACGTGTTACTAAGTGGGATGACCCTCCAAATACTATGTCACTGCAAAGATGTCAAAGATGTGGGAATTGACAAAGCTCCCTCCCTGATGCAGGTGCCAAAAGCATACAGTTTCTGATAGGTTTCAATCACAATTTCCTCAACACCAACAGATAGAGATCAACAGTCTTGTTCGATTGTTTGGTTGTGTTTCTTGTTTCACATTCATTTTTTCTGCGAGCCCTATATTTGAAGCTGCTCCTGAGGGGAACATGCGAAACATGCTGACACCATCTTAAACTATATTTTTTTGTGGTTTATCCTACGACTAGTCTCTTGACACCTTTTCAGCAGCGCCTGCGGCTCGTAGGGCGGCGGCATCGGCGGGGGTCCCCGCGGCCGCCGTGACGCCAGGGCGTAGAACCGCCGGGAACGAGGCCCGGCGGAGCGGGGCCATGGCAAGCGGAGCATGGTGGGCCATGAGCGTGATGCAAAGCGATGGAAAGGTTGGGGGGTAGAAACTTTGGGGACATTTCACATCATTTCACCATGTTTATTGAAGTACAACCATCTCATGGGGATTCATGAGTACATAGGGAGATAACAAGGTGATTTCGCAACTCAAATGAGTGTTTTCCTGCAAAGCTCACAAGACTTCAAACTGAGCACATGGCGTTGTCTAAGAATCCTGTGACCTTGAAAAATCCTTTCATGAATCATGATCTTGACCCTATTAAAATGTCATAAATTGGAGTAAATGACCAATTTTCAGACAGGCCGATGAGATGCAGTCCGTACATGCATCACATGTACAGGAGCAACAAGACTATGGGTTTGCTGTTTGTTTCTGCTTCAAACGCCCATAATAATAGGCACGTGTCACTTGAATAGCGCGATCCCGAACCAACAAACATATAACTCACAGTCATTACTCAGCTGGATCTAGAACCTGACCCTGAAGCCAATGCTGCCAAAAACCCAGATTTGAATGTCCCCGACCATCGCTTTCTGAATCAAAATATGCATTAAATTGGCATATTTTGGTACGCCCCGAGACAAACACTATAAATTTTCCATTTGGAGACCATGAAACCTGAAGAGATGACATCCAGAAACCCCTTCTGTTGCTGGACAAGCATATGGAATTGTCTCCAAATGGACAAGCAAATAGCCATCAAACATCATAGTAGCTCTTCTTGGTCGAGTTTTGGAAGCAGGTTTGGAGTCTCCATTTTTGAAGGACAACCCCATACATCTCAAAACTGTGGATACCCAATATGTAAAAAAAAACATGGAAACTGATGAATCAACAACAGCAGTCTTGTTTGAGACGCCCGAACATTGACGAAATCTGATGCTTTGCCCACGCGAACTTATATTCCATGGCCGTACTTTCCACTTTGCAAAACAAACACCTTCCTGAACAATGAACAAATGCAATCAAATGGCAAAGGCACCCGAAGGTTCAACATCTGTCTTCATCCATTTGGGTATGGGTCAACTTCGGTATACGCTACATAAAAAACGGCGCGGATGATCTTCGACATTTCTCGACCGTTTTGAAAGATTGGGGCCCTAGTCATTGCAGTCTACCAGATTTTCTGATTGGTTTGACCATCTCTGGCCGGTGGTTTCAACCCCCAAAAAGATATGGGATTCAGTGGATCCCAAATCTCAGATTGGCTTCCGAAGCGCCTCCATGGGGTTGTCCGTACGAACCACGTAGCGCTTGGTGGCACCAGAATGGGCCTGGGCACGTTGCGCTCGACGCAGGGGGGCCAAGGGGGCCACCAAAAAGTGTCCCAAAAAACGCCGCAGTTTGCATCATTTGCTGCTGCTTATACCCATAGGATCCATGGTGCTGGCATATATGCTAACATTGGGGGTATATTGATGGTAAATGTTACCATATATAGCATACATGCATCCTATGGGATATAGATGTTGCTATGGTAGATGTTGCTGCATTTTTCAATTCGTGATTCGTTTTGGTGGGCTATCACCCCTCATATGTAGCCCTTGAGATCCGAAGCACATATGGCTTTGGAAAAGTCTGGCAACGTCGAAATAGTTTCCAGTGATGCAACCAGCCTAAAGCCCACCCATCTGACCGGTGGATGATTTGAAAGTCTTTGGGACACCCATTGAATATATTATATCGCCATGGCTTGGTTGAAACATGCTGAAACCTCATTTTTGTAGCTTGCAATAGGTGAAGTCCACCGGTAAACGAACATAACTATGGAAAATCACAATTTTTAATAGGTAAATCAACTATAAATGGCAATTTTCAATAGCTATGTTGAATTGCCAGAGGGTATAGTATACAATATCGTTCCAAGTAAATGGAGGAGTTCCATGAATTCTGCAGGCCGGCTGCTGGAGATGAGTACCAAACTGCCATGGTTGGCAGAGCCCTTGAATTACGAGCTGGATCATGATGACCAATGACGAACATGAAACAACCACCCTCAATTTTGCTATGTACATCTGGGTGTTTCCTGAAATAGGGGGTATCAAATCATCCAAGTCATTAGACCATTTGAGTATTGACACCTATGGTGACTTGGGGTACCCCCATATTAGGATACCTCCAGTTCCTCACTATGTTTTACTAAGGCTCTCCTGCAAGTATTGTCACCATTTCCAACATCCGATGTACATCATTTAGTATGCTCAAAACGCGTCGAAATCCATATTTTTTTACGTCGCAAACCATAGATTCGACTGCTCAAAACAGAGTCCGCTCCAAGGTGCACTACTCTTGTAGTTCACCACTGAACGTGCGTCCTTTCCTGGGCGTAGGATGCTGGGAAGAAGGAGGAGGGCTGTCTCATGGTGTCTCCCTGTATGTATATGTATATATATATATACTGACTGCATACATTAAAAAACACATAGGTAAACAGAAATCACCTGTATTATAAATATGTATATATATATATCTATTTATATGCATGTATGGGGAAATTTCTTAAAATGGGAAATCCCCAAGTCATCCATGACAAAACGGTTCCACGGTTCCGTATCGTCCCGGATTCCCTACATGGCACCCTACAGCCGGGTTTCAATACCAACCCTGCAGGCATTTTGGGGGCTACCCCCACTTTAGGAAACACCAATTGCTTACTGGTTGGTGGTTGCTGCTAACCCCTCTGAAAAATGATGGACTGAAAGTCAGTTGGGATGATGATTCTTCCCAACTGAATGGAAAAATAATCCAGCAATATTCCAGTCACCACCAATCACCAATTGGTTAGAAATATTGGTTCGACATGGTTAGAAAGCTGGCTTCCAAACCACGAACTGCTTGCTATGTCTTGGCCGGACTCTTGGAGCCATCGAACGTGGCTGGAAAATCCACCCATGTATGGATGAATTTGATAAGAAAAACACCTCCAATTAGTTCGGTGATGGTCCATTCTTGAAGTTTTTGATCTCCATGTTGATTGTTGGTGTAAGACCTATATTGCTATCACCATGATTTGTTCAACATATTCCAATTTTATGGGCAACATATTTCCACTAGATACCACCTAAATGGACTAAGAACATATGGATACGCAATGAAGAAAGAGAAAACACTTTTGTCAATTCCACCGCCTTAGCATGACTTAAGATACTTAAGATCCCAATGTGACACTGATTTCATCACCTTGTTTGGTGATAGTATCACAACTTCTATGGTTTATATATAAGTACCGCCTAAATTAGCCGTTTGTCTATTATGTGCATCTTGAGTAGGTTTTGTCAATAGAAACCATCGACGAATTGCCCACTTGCTGGCAAATCATATGTTTTTCCAGGTGACTTCTCCATTTCTACTGCTCCAGGCACCATTTCTGGTGGTCAAATTTCATGTCCATTGGCGCAATGACCCATTTTGCTGGTGAAATCATCATTTCTGCCGGTCAAATCACCATGTTTTGCCACTGACATCACCATTATGCTGCTCTAAACCTACGAAAAGTCGCCAAAAACTACTATGTTCAAGGGCTTCACCACCCATCACCTTTTATTGGTCCCTTCTGTTCGGGGCTCCTGGAGGTCATTGTTCTTCCATTTTAAGTCACAACGCGAGAAATACTTGGTGGCTCATCTCACTAAGTGGGTTGTATCCATGGTAAAAAGTGGGATAACTAAGGTTCATATCCCACTTATCTCATTTTTGTCCACTCATATCCACTCTCATCTCACTAAGTGGGATAAATGGCAAGTTAGGTTACTTACAATTCGCGGGGTGAAGCACCAAGTCAACATCACCATTTTTCCCGAATGCGGAGCGAAGGGTTCCCGTTTAACTGTGGGGGTCTGGGGGCCGGGGGTGTGTTCACCCGCTGTTTCGGCCCACGTTCGCGCGAGGACTCTATGGCAGGGCCGCTGGGGAACGGTGCCGAAGGGGGTCCGGGGGGGGGGAAGAAGAGGGAGGGGTGCCGAAGGGGGTCTACCGGGGGGAGAGGGGGGGTGGGGGTGGCAAGGGCATTCGGGTTCGCGGATTGTCTTGTTTCCGTTTCAGCTTCATCTCTCCCCTAAGACGCCGGACGCGGATGCCATGGAGATCGACCGGACGTCATCCACTCCTTCACCTCAGTAACTCCTGGCGAAGACACCGCGGGTTGTGGAAAACCAGACGCGTCTGGACATAAACCTCCGGTTTTTGATGGAATTTACCCTCTGGTAATTAGCTATTGAAAACGGTCCATTTATAGTGGATTTACCCATTGAAAATTGTGATTTTCCATAGTTATGTAAACGTTTACCAGAGGGTAATGATTTAATGGCTCGCTGGCGGTGTACCTACCCTTCTGAAAAATATGAGTTCGTCAATGGGAAGGATGACATCCCATATATTATGGAAAAATCAAAAATGTTCCAAACCACCAACCAGGGATTCAATGGGGATTTACACTCGGTAAAGCAATCCCAAACGAGATGTTTAGGTATCTTCGTCTGCCAGGATGCAATGGGATTTAATGGGATTTCATGGGGATTCAATGGGGGTTTCAAGGGATTTAATGGGATGTACTGGGATGTATAACGCCAACAATAGGTATAGTATTGGGGATACCCTCAGGTACTGAATGGTGAAACCTGATAAGGACCTACTATTTGGATATAGGGCACGATGGCCATTTGGAGTCAGTACGGGGCCCCACTGCGTAACAAGCACGTCGTTACATGAGGACATTACAATTTCTCGAGCTGTATGTAAATGTGTACAGCAACATCAGTTATGTTTTATATTTTAGATTTAGAAACCAGGTTGTGAATGTATTTATGTAAACAATTTTACGGCAAATGCCTGGGCTTTGCCCGGAACGGGGCAACGCATCATCATCATGATCATCATCATCATCATCATCATCAAACCCTTTTTGAAGATCTTGAATGAATGTAGAAGTTTAACGGGGGTGGGAGAATTAAACCCTTATCGAAGATCCTCAATAAATGTTGAAGTGGGAGAATTACACCCCTATCGAAGATCTTCAATGAATGTAGAAATTTAACGGGGGTGGGAGAAGTAAACCCTTATCGAACATCTTCAATGAATGTAGAAGTTTAACGGGGGTGGGAGAATTAAACCCTTATTGAAAATCTTCATTAAATGTAGAAGTTTAACAGGGGTGGGAGAATTAAGCCCTTATCGAAGATCTTCAGTGAATGTAGAAGTTTAACGGGGGTGGGAGAATTAAACCCGTATTGAAGATCTTTAGTGAATGTAGAACTTTAACGGGGATGGGAGAATTAAACCCTTATTGAGGATCTTCAATGAATGTAGAAAATCTATTTTCATGCTCCAGGGTTGTTTCGTGCATTTCCTTTTGGCGTATCTTTTTTGGCAACAAAATTTCCTTTCAAACCAAAGTTTTTTTGATGTCGCCATTACTTTCTTCAAATCCTTCAGACAGGGGGCGTGATGACAAAAAATCAATCTATAGTGAGCCTACAGATACCAATCCCATTCTCAGCATGAAGGGTTTGAATAGATCTGGCTCTTGGAATACAAATCTTAAAGTATGGAATTCATGTACTAGGCTATTTCCCTGTGTTTGGGGTTGGCCGTCAAACCACTTGAATTATATTGAGGATACTTTGCTGACGCCTTGTGATGAATTAAATGACTTTTAAGAAATATAGTGGCGGTGCTGAGAGGTATACCATGTCTAAGAAAAGCAGGTGAGATTGACATCACCTTGGCCGAGCAGAGTCTGGACCGCCACTTGCAGGGAAAGCAAATTCCATCCATGCACAAGCGCTTGAGCCGCTGTACAAGCGGGCGTTGGATGGAATTTGGTTTACCAATGGGGGAAGTGTTGAAAGAGACACCCAGTAGATTTGAAAATCACAACCCTTTTGGAAAAGGGCTGATCACTGGAAAGGCGACCGGGCGTTGAACAAGCGCGAGTGATTTTCAAAGCTACTGCACACTGAAAAATGTGGGAAGTCCGCAGCTAAACATTCAGTGTAAAGGAACCAGCCGCACACGGTTTCTTTACCCTGAGTGTTCATGGGCTGATGTTCGCATACACCACACACCCACAGTATGCGCATACCTGGCCATCTATGTCTCAAAGTAACGATGCGCTGGCTGGTAAATATGTGTGTCAAGCACGCTTCTATACCTCATGTTCTTTCCATTCAGGTCCATTCAGAATTAGCCATCTCTTTAAAAAGAAAACCTGACTGGGCTTCAATGGCGCGGAGTTCAAGATGGGAAAACCGATCGATTGCATTCAATTGCGCTGAATTACTCCATGATTATATTCTGTCGTAACATTAAAGGTTAACACAAACAGTGGGGGCAAACTTGAACATGTTTCCACATGTTTGTCACTGGTTTAGTTGTGGTGCTGAAAAACGCACTATAGCGCTGAACAAGCCCTGAAGAGTAGGACTGAACAATCCTGGATAAAATGGTGGGCAATCATCATGAGACACTGTGCCTAATCAAACGTGTGGTGTTTAGAACTATCATTGATTGTCTCGCTGGCTTCCCCCCGCACAAGCATTTCTGATGCCAAGGGTGAAAGATTTGGAACAAAGCTGTTCCTCAGCCGGCACGCTTTGCAGGGGTGGGCTGTTGCCAGGTGGGACAGCTGGCTCTGGTGGACGGTGCTGGCCGGCGAGTCTCAGACTTGCCATCTGGGGCTGCTGCAGGATGGCTCGGGTTGCCAGGGAAGGTTTCGGTGGCGGAGCAGGCGGTGAGGGGTGCCCAGCAGGACACCCACAAGGCCCAGGCGATGCTGCATTCAGGATGGAGAAGGGCTTGTGTTAAAAATATGTGCATACATACATATATATATATATATATATATGTGTGTGTGTGTAAACATCTATAATGTGTATGCAATGTACTGCATGTATCAGCTACAGTCAGCTGGTGGATATTCATCCACAGTCTAATGAGATAAAGGCTTCCTACAATGGGGGTACCCAATATAGCTGGATGGTTTATAATGGAAAATCCATCTATAAATGGATGATTTGAGGGTATCCACATTTTAGAAAACCTCCATATAGTTCTTGATCCATTCTCAAAAAACAAAAACATATCACTTTAGACCCAAAGCAAGATGGAAACGACAAGACTTCTATCTTCAATTGACACAAATTCTCCAAAGCACATGTTTCAGGTCATAATCCTCAGTATCCTCAGTAGATTAGGTAGCATAAGTCCCTATATAGACCAATCAACCAGGCTATTTGGTTCATGGCTCAGGTGGATATGTCCAAAGAATTCATTGCTGAGCCGAAGATCTCCCTAGCAACAGCCGACCTCCCAGCGGCTCCTAGCTGCTGCGTAGGAGTCGGCGATTGCCTGTGTCACATATCTCGAGAAACTTCTACGTTGCATAAATTTGTCTGCATATTTAATTTATGTATGTACAGTAAAATTACATTTGCACATTTATTATCCTTTATCGATGCTGAATATACTTACAGTTAGACGTTAAATGTTCAACTCGTATATCTTTATTTATTAAAAGATTTATGCAAAGATGCTGCCGGTTGTTTTCATCCCTCGTTGTTCACCGTTGAACATCAGATGCTGCACATACAGGTATATAAATACGTGTTTTGCCTAAATCCCTCTGGTTGATTCCGGTTGCTGATCAATGCAGTGTTTATACCTGGTAGTCTCCTTCAAGTGAGTGATCACCTAATTAATCATTGATTCATCTGTGTAGAGCAATAAATTGTTTATTGCATGGACATCCCTGTTGGCTGTTGACCCCACACCTCCAATATCATTTGCAACCAATATCATTTGCAAGTCCAACATCTTAATTACATCGAACCCTGAAAGCAATGTTTCCACCAATCAAATCTGCAAGTTGGCATTCTTGCGTTCCAACCAAAAATTCCATGCACGTTCCAACAGTGTCGAACAGATTCTCCACCTCAATGGATCACTGAGGCAGAAGCCGGATTTATCGGGGTTCCAGAACAAGATAGCCTAAGATAGCCCGAAATCCTCATGAAGACTTAATACAATTCCAACCAATATCTCTGCTTATCCTTGAACATCAATATTAAGACACATAAGTCATGCTATGGGTATTTGTTTTTATACACCAAGGACTGACCCATCGTGCCTAAGATTAGGCGCGCTGCTCGGCCGCGAACGTGGTCGCTGGTGCCTTGACAATTCTACATGGCATCGTGTATCTCTATATGTTATCATGATATCGTATGATATCTTAATCCCAAGATATGTTTATTGACTTAATACCCAATTCATGGTAGTTAATGATATTCTTAATATGGTAGCATGACTTAAAGTAACTCCCAATCATATCATCATATTGGTTATTTGGGTACTATGAAAAAGGGGGATCCAATAACGAGGATATCATTGACATATTCATATTCCCATAAATCTGTGTCTTATGGTACAACTCAAATTTACTTCTCATAATCTACTACTACAATCACAATCTACTTATGGTAATCCTAGTATCGTAGTAGGGTATCCTTGGATCTTCCTTTTCAGTCTTCTTCGGGTTCGCTATATATCAAATGTCCGGCAGAAACACAAACGATTGGGCAACCACTAAACTGCCAATGAATCCAGTTGAAGGTTTACCCAGGGTGACTTTACCCAGTTAAACAATGTAAGAACAAAACTTAAATGGATTCAACACTACCAAAACGCCCGAGATGCTCAGAACAACTCACATTGGCTGACATGGATTGCATGATCGATTTCAGCCAGTGGTATAAGATCCTTTTGTGCTCACAGAGTGTCGGCCAGTGGTGGCACCGCGTCGTGATTGCACATTCCTGACACTGGATATGTTCCGTCGGCTTTTCGGGAGCAGCCAAGATGAGAGACAGGACATTCACCATTGCTTCTGCGGTTGCTTTGCGCCACCTGCACTGTGTGCTTTGCGCCTGCATGCGCCAGTCCAAACAGCGCGTGCTTCCCACCAAGAAACTGGTCAACCCGTTAGTTGATATATTGTGTAGATGGGTTTAGCTCACGATTATCACATATGTTACATTTACATACTGTTACACACTGGAATGCTCATGAATGCTCGTCCTTTTCTCGGGTTAATTTCAAGAGCAAAAATCTTATGATCTAAAACAATCTAAGACATAATATCCAAGATATATTTGACACAATCTAACACCTATTTTCAAAAACCACTTGCAGCCTTAGATACTCCTGTTTTGTTTTTCAAAAGCTGGGCTAAAAGCATTCCTCCAAAGCCACACCTGGATTGCTGCGGATGCTCAATGGCGAACTGCTCACCTGGGCAGAAGGTGCAAATTTTGATCAACATAGATATTCTATCATACTATTACTTATAGAAATGGTACCTATAGTCTATTTAAGGATACTTATCATACTATAGAACTGGTATTCTATCACAACTGTTCCATATAATTACATCTTTCATAGGCACTATTACATAATTTCAACGATCAAGTACCTACAAGAAAACATAGATTGGGGTTGCACAGAACTATTATATAGCTGGGTATTGTTGTCATTCTTCAACATCACGCCCTGGTAGAGGCGTGATTCAATCGTCATTCTTTGAATGTCATGTTCCCACTTGTGTTGTTTTAAAATTACATCTTCAATAATTGATCAGTAATTTCCACTATAACCATCAACCACCAGGAGTTTTGAGTACCATAAAGAACCAATAGTTCTGGAGAATAATCATCAACCACCACTATCATGATGGAATTTTGACACCTACAATCTAGGGCCATGTGTTGCTTTGTAACTCGTCGAATTCTGGTGGATGTTTATGGCTGATATTTCCAGTAGGGTTGTGAACCTGAATATAACTCGGGGGCCCACACAGAAATGACGCTACTTGGAAGAGCATCTGCAGTAAGTCGACAAGAGTAAAAACCAAGAAGAACTGGGCTGGACATGCCATGCATGTAACGTTATATAATATCATGAATCATGATTGTGAATCACATTCTCTGTTGCCTGATCTCTTCATCAAGCAGAATACCTTCCATACCTTCTGATCCGACGCCTTCGGGCTGAAATTCCACGGATCCCCGGGAAGCCGCTGTGGACGAGCCGGGACCTGCGTTTTTCAACCACGGCAAAAAAAGGTAAATGTTGGGATGGTGGTGACTCTATTGTTTAACTAACATTACATCTAAATCTCAATGAGAATAAGATATGACAATATTAAACATACATATAGATAGAGAACTTGAAATAGATGAAATAAACCATATATATATATAATAGAAATAATATGCATGTCGTGTGTAAATGATGTAGATGACGGTATACTATACATCTCCGTGTGTTTGCTGTGTGCCACACATACAAAATAAGTCAAATGAGTGTTCAAAGTCAAAGAGCTAGCAGCCCCATCAGGGGTACCGGAAACATTTTGACCCATGAGAACACAAAAGGACGAGGGATACAATTTCACTCAGGCTATTGAAAAAAACACAATGAACATGGAGACAGTGTTTGTGAATTGCTGAAACATATATTTTCCTACCGTATGAACAAGCATTCAAACAATCCCGAATTCCAAATGATTGCCCAGTTGACGGAGATGTCACCTCCCGAAGTTTTGACCCCCCTATGTTTTTCACTGGTCTACTGTTCTAGCTCTAAGATATACGGTTTGATCCCCATGTATCTAGCGAATTTACACCCAGTTCTATTGCTTGACCCTTTGACCCATGAATTTATTGAGTCAACCCGGACCGAACTCGTGTTTTTTCTCATTATACACCATTGAGAACCCATCTTGAATCTTGACACTAGTCCACATCGTCCGTGCAAGGCGTAGACTGTTCCATTCACTATATATCATTACAATAGGATCTTGTCTTGATGAAGTCACCATGTCCATTATACAGTATTGTAATGACAATATAATATGTGTATATATATAGATATACAGTATATATGACAATGATATACATTAACCATAAATGAATGCGGGTTTCCAAAAATGGAGGTATCCAATAGCTGGATGGTTTATAATGAAAAATCTCATTAAATTGGTGATGACTGGGGGTACCCCGTGACTTAGGAAACGTCCAAATCTATATAGTATATTTTATTATTGGTGATACATAATTCACCATATATGATGTATATATCTATATATAATATACCAATTAGTCGTAATATCACTGGCATATTGGTTCAGGATTTATGGCATATTACTACTAATTGGTATATTATACCAGTAATATTACTGGCATAAAATGATTAGATATTAAGTGACCATTTCTATCGGTTTCGCACCACAAGATTTGCGGAAAACGTTCCCGCCTGTGAGGTCAATGGTTCCATGGTATGTCTCCTCAGAGAGCAGGCTGTTCCGTGTTCCGCTACGTTGCAAACCTCCGCGTAGACGAGGAAGCTGTGGAGGTTCCAACAAAAATGTGGGGCCGCCAAATATGTATACAATATATAATGTATGTATATATATATATATACATATATATATATATGTATATATACCTACAGCCTCCAAAAAGCACTTCTTTTTCGGTTGCCAGAAAATTAAATGTTCTTTCAAAATAAAGGGGTTTTTTTCAGCAAGGCATTTGGTTACGGGAAATTACGGGTAGAAATTTGGAAAACATGGTTTTTCGATTTCAAGCCAAAAAAAACTTAAGTATATATATATATATATTATTATTATTGTTATTGTTATTATTATTGTTATTATTATTAGTTTTCATTATTATTTATTATCATATACTATATTAAAAATATATGATATAAATAAATTAAATAAATATAGAAAACATTATGTATATGTATGGATCAATTTAAACATTAAATAGAACCTAGAGTTGAATGGATCATAAACCCACTTGTAGCGCAGGGCATGCCACATTGGACCCTCCGGTACTCAATATGGCACGCTGTAAGATCATCCATCTGTATCTACAAAAATAAATAATTGCGTTTGCTTTGAGAGTACTGCACCAGGATTCCCGGCTTTAGCAAACCCTGTGAAACGAGTAGTTCGTAAAAGAACACATCTGTCAACAAGGATTGCAGATTGTAGTAAATGGTCATCATACATGGGATATATTTAAAAACATGGTCATATCTTATGGTCATATTCCATTGTCAATATCAATGGTCATATAAATGGTCCCAGATTCATCATACCTTCTGGTAAGCGTTTTTATAACTATGGAAAGATCCACCATTTTCAATGGGCAAATCCACTATAAATGGGCCATTTTCAATAGCACACTGTTAAATTGCCAAAGGGTATCAATAAAAAAAATCATGAATTGGGATATCTCAATGTGGGAATGCAGCTTGAAGTTAGTTAACCCATGGATGCTCACAGTGGCCGACACGTCGCAATCCGAGCCAATAAGGAGTGTCATAAAAAGGATGAGCAATTTATCTGGATTTAACTATGACATATTATGACTTATGATTAATGAAAACTAATGAAACACGACTAATTACCTGGAATTATTTGGATTAATGATGATTATTTAAGTGAGCGGGAACGATCATCAAATTCTTGCCAACCTTAAGGGAATTCCCAACCGGAATGGGCCAGATAAGTTTTCTGAGCGAAGATGCTTAGTGATGCTTTTACAGGCTCTCAACATGTGAATCTTATGCTGACTTCAGCATGTACAATTTTGGGACAAACAATATCATAAATATTCGTATCTGTTAATTCGGGCCATGTACCACAACATCTTAAGCATAGGCGTAGACCTTCGCATAAAAATATGCACATAATATGATTATATATATATATATATGTAGTTATAGAAATGTATATAGTTATAAAAAAAAATGTATATAAATTCATGAACTAAAATTATATGAAAATGTTCGTGCATATATGTAAAACATATATAGGCAAACATCCACCGACATCTACCAATATGTTTGGGATGGGGTAGTTTACGCACCAATATGTTCCGGGGTCCACCATAGGCCACCTATATGTTTATGTCTATGTATATGTGTATGTATAGGTATATGCGTATGTATATGTAGATGTAGATGTATACATATACTATATATATATATATATGAAGTCCAAGGACTCAAAAAGTACATCCTGTAAACACACTTTCAATCTACCTTTTGAGGTCCCAGACCTCAAAAGGAACGTTGCTATAAACACCCTTTAAATGTACCTTTTGAGTTTTGAGGCCCCGGACCGGAAAAGGAACATTGCTATATAGCATCCTTAATTGTGAGTAATTAATCGCGAGTAATCGTGAGTAATCGTAAGCAGGACCCTAAAAAGGCCCTCGGGCCTGAAAGGTATACGGAAAGGCCGTAAGAGGTACACATAGCAGCTCAAAAATCGTGAGAAATCGTGAGTGAGTTGTGACTGAACATTGCTATAAACCCTTGGCCGTGGAATTCAACAACATTGCTATGAACCCTCGGCCGTAGAACCTCGGCATTGCTATGGTTTCTCGGCGACGATCCTGGTTTGTGCCACTTTCGGCAAGGACTCAAAAAGTACATAAAAGTACGGCCTTCGGACTTTGAAGGATATGTAGATCTAGGTGTAAATTGTATATGCATTTGTGTATGGAAGGATATGTAGATCTAGGTGTAAATGAAGGATATGTAGATCTAGGATGTGTTTCGCGGGTTTCCACAGGGCCGGCAGCATTCCGTCTTCGCCTGGTCGCTCCATTCGTTCCACTGGGCACTTGGCGCCACGGAAGCGATCTGAAGTGGTGGGCCTCGCGCAGACGGAATGGATCGATACAGATATGCCACTAATAGATACCACTAATGGTTAATGGTTAATGGTGAATGGTTAATGGTTAATAGATAGTATAGATGGCAGTTAATGGTTGGTAGTTAGTAGTTACATGATGTTACATGATTATATGGCACATGAAACAATAGTACTAGTGGTTCCACATATTCGGGATCTAATTGTACAGTGGTAAAGGGAGAGTTGTTTGATCTATTAGTGGTTAAACAATGGTTCGGTTTGGTATATAATGTATGGCCATTTACCGATTGATTGTTGTAAGGGCGGCCGGAGACCTCTCTATTATTCAACCGGCCAATGGGAAAAGGACATCTACGATACGATAATAGCTACCATAAACTACACCAGAAATAGTTATGTCAACCAGATTCCCGTTAGTTATACAGAAGCGAACACAATTCATAGTTTACGCATGTTTACAGAAAAACATATACAATTTATGACCCTATAATCAGCTATAACATGCTAGAACTGACCATTCCAAAAAATGTGGTATGGCTCACGTAAGTTGAAGCAGTTAAAGTGTCATGTGCAACTGGCTTAAAGGGGCATGACTCTAGTTTGTTTTTCTGGCAGCAAAAATTAGCATTAACAAACAAAAATAATGTTTTAATTAGTATGATTTAACGAACCACGTGTGTGATTCAACCTGCGAAAATGATACACTTCAACCAGCACACGCTGTGATTCAAACACTTTGAAAAAGACATAAAACAACACATTTGCAGTTTGTCACGGAGTGAGATGTGCCCTAAAAGGTGCCAAAAATATATGTTGAACATTACTGTAGGTTTTGGAGACTGGGGTGGGGCGAAATACTCTATTATTGGACGAAACTATAGACGGATGCGCATAGAAAAGCAAGCGCTATGCATAGGTAATTGGCGCGTATGATAAATTTAACCCGCACAGCAGGGATACAATCCGAACTGACCGACCTGGAAAACTTGGTTTGGTTCTCACACTGCGGTGCAATTTGGTATACATTTTTTGTTTTGCGGGAGTGATGTTTTTGACGCTCAAACACACACATATACTTGACCTACAACACAAATTCGGGAGGGGTCATGTTGGTCCAGGCAGTTTTTCATCAGGATCTAAGACATTCATGCTGTCACTGAAGGCAGCACAATATTTTATCAAACCAACGTTTGCCCAACATATAAGCACCGTGAATTCGAAAAAAAAAAACATCCTGACATGGATGCGTGCTGTGAAAGAGAAATGTGCCGATTCTAGCCTCATCATCATGTTAGAGCTGATACGTCTAAAATTAAAAAACATGAGCACCACGTGGGTTTGGGTTAAACATCCCAAGGCTGAGACCTAGAACGTGACTTTTGTCGCGCAAGTAGACAAAAACATGACATGATGGGTGTTGTACACAACGGGTTTTGAAAGGCAACATTTATAATGACATGATGTGGCAGCCAGCGTCGCAACAAAAGTGGGGATAGCGCATCCAATCTGTGGACACGCCGAAAGTTCAAACATCATGGGCAAGGCTTTTCCCTGACATTTTGTGTCTTTCACCTGATGCCAGGAGAATGCCCCTGAAGGCCTGTGAAAACCCCAGCGGTCCGGCAAAGTAGTTTGCAAAAAAGTGGAAAATGTCACCGCATGCCATGTAGAAAGCAACAACGTCTCATCGGAAACCCACGATCACACATAAGTCAAGCCAGTACCAACGCTCGATTTCCAAACTTGAGGACCTCCTTTGGGCTCCCAAAACAAAGCCCATCAAAGCCCATGGTAGTTGGTATCACTGCATCCTCCTGCGCACTTGCCATTCTAATGGACTAGCAACCTTGTTAACCATGTCAAATTACATTCTCATGTTTGATTGGCCTCATGCCCCTCCATGTTGTTGGTGAAATTACACCAAGCCCCTGAGTTTTCGAAGCCTCCTTTTGCTGGTCGATGGGATTTTGGCCAGTTCGGACTGCTCCTCGCGCCTGCGGCGTCAGGGCAGCCCTCGGGGTCAATGGCTTGCAAGGTTGCGCGGCGCCATAAGCAAGTTGGTTGATGTTTGGTTCATCAACATGGGTTAACATGGGTTAACTAGGTTTATGGCACGGTAGATCTATCAGGAAAGTAAATTGATAGACCAACTTAGAACTGGGAAGGCCCGCGTGTAACGAATGGATTAGGATGGCCTATAGGAAACAAAAGAAAAAAGCATAGTCGATAAACGATCAACCAAAGAAAAAAAAACCTTCAGCAAACATCGACACAATGAGAACCTTCTTTTTTACAGTTGGCCGCTCCCTGTGCAATGCCTTGGGACTTGGGACAGGTCATAACTAGCTGTAGCTGGTTTACGATCTTGACGCTGTAAGTAATAGCAATCTTTTTTGATCAAGCTGCTTGCAAACATGCACATAGAATAGAACTTTGTAAAAGGAACTCATTCATTCTTCGAATGTTCAAAAATGCCGCGGTATCCTCTTTCGAATCCCCGATCATCACCAGTCTCTGTTTACAATTCGTTGTTTTTTTGCGTGAATAAAAACGCCCCGCCATATACGGGAACGACATATTTCCTCACGAGGCTGCTACCTTGCGGAACAACTATCTCAATACTTATGGGTCGGACAGTTATGAACAATTGAGTATCCCAGTATCCCCGTATCCCCCTCAGTTTGTCTACACAAATTAGATCGAATTAGCATAGGACAATACAGGTACCATCAGGGGTACCGCTGGAAACACCAGCGGGTGGGTGGCTGAGGTAATCCTGTTTATTATTGTGTGTTTCCCTGCGCTCCTTTTTCAAATTGACCCACGTTCTAAAACCCGAACTGTGTTCATGTTAAGCAATTGTTATTAATTAGTTGTTATTATATGTGTTATTGCAGATGTTCATTGTGAAACAATCTCCTGCGATGCGACTGTCAGATCTGTCAGAATGCACAAAAAAAAGCGCTGCTGACCTATTCAGTGCCTTTAGCTGCTGTGAGATGGCGGTTGATGTTAGTCAACAAAACATATGCCCTTCATGTCCCTTCACTATATATGATATAATATATGTATATATATATATACATATACACTACATCATATAATATACATTAATATACAGTAATACTATATATGCAAATAATCCCTTCTTCCTATTGCTAAAACTCACCCAAGTAAAAAAATAGGATTGGTGTGGCACTTCCGGTTTTGTTTGGTTGGGCACAATTGGATTCTTAATTGTGGTAATTGAGAATCAATACAGGATGGTGAAACAATGGGTTCCAACCCCTACTAGTATTAACCTATAAATTAAAATACATTGCCACCTGGATGTTTTTTTATTAGGGTCCCATCTCACAAGTTTTATTCTTTATGTTCATTATTAAGGTTTTCATTGGAATATTAGGGGAAAGCATCGAAATCCGGTTTTTGGCAAGATTTTATAGAGATTTTTATAAGGGATTTAATCAAATTTGAAAACGAGTCTTTTTTATTTTTATTATTAGGGTGTTCATTGGAAGATTAGGGGCACCCTAATACACAATACCTCTTATATAATAGTAAAAATAGATCACCGTGTTTACCATTTGGGGGTGGGGGGTTTAGTAATGGGAGAGGGGATTGTATACACATACACCTACACACAAATACATGTAAGCTCATTAGCCACCACTCCGCATGTGTTGGGATCCAACTTGGGCAGCAAGAAAATAGATGGCCATAGAGCGTTCGCCTTCTACCCAAAAACTTGCCCCAAAAAAGAAAGAACCGCTCGTGTTGAATCGAACGTAGGACTAAAATCATTTACGGTCGATTTAATTAGGATGATTTAGGGTCCCTATATCATGTCTTGGATTGTAAGCTCTGGGATATGATGTTTTTTTTTAATCGTCAACCAAACAGACTTCATTTCTTTTTCGGGCGAACACACCCCAATTTTGGGCTGATTCAATTCAATTGTTAGTGACACTTCTCCATACAAACTGCAAATGATGCATATATCCATATCATCATGTAGAGCATACCACATTGTATATGTATTAATCTATTGTAATATATATATACTGATACATTTAAATGTAATCTATTATATATACATAAATGTGTATGTATATGTATGTATGTATGTATGTATGTATGTATGTATGTATGCATGTATGTATGTATGTATGTTTGTTTGTTTGTATGTATGCATGTGTATATTGTGTTTTTCTATATAGTACACCTATATGCAGCAAAAGACAGCCATGAATCATTGGCCCGGTCAGCCTGGAAGGGGCACTTTGAGGGCGTGACACCTTCTGCTGGCTCCAGACCACCGCGTTTTGAGTTGGCACAGCAATGGCTTTTTGCGGCACAGCCTGGGAGTTCCCACAAGATGGGGGTTCTGACGATCGAACGAATGGGAAACCCAATGAGACTGCGAAGTTAATCATAGAATCGACATCATCGGTTAGTAACTACCTAAAATTTTGCATACTTGCAGTTTACCAGGTAGTAACCAGGGTTGTAAACCTGTAAACGATTCATATAGTAGATATCTTTTTAAACCACTTAGAGGACTTACTACCCAGGTTTGCTAAGCACATACGATCCGTGGGATAAGCCACCAGGTAACTAACCGTCATGGCTTGCACATTTGTTTTTTTTGGTGTACGCATGGATTTATTAAGGTGATAGATTCTGAGATATCAGTTGTACTGGAGGGCTCCATGTTGGTACAAATGATTGGTGTAATCGCTGAATCAGGTTGATGAGCGTCATCGCTGCATTAAAAAGAATCCCCAATATTAAAGATCCCATCCAAGGTCGACCCAGTTCTATGTATTACTCTCCAGTAAATTAACATAGACCCTACCAGATAGGATTTGGAAGATTAGTTTCCACTCAAAATCGGTGATGTTCAGGGTCGAACTGTTAATTTACCAGAGGGTAAAATTCCCTACCTTGTACTAGAAAATATAGTACCCTCTGGTAAACTAACATAGCTATTGAAAATTGCTATTTATAGTTGATTTACCCATCAAAAATGGTGATTTTATCGATAGTTATGTTAGTTTACCAGAGGGTAAAGCTTAAACAAATCCTTCATGATCTAAGTCTCCGATGATCTGACACAAAGGTCTTCCAGAACACAGGAGGCGGTCTATGCAAAGGCGGTATAGCCCTGAAACCATCCCCAAAAACAGCTATAACTGGCTTATAATATCTTATCATGATATACTGGTTGGTGGTGTACCTACCCCTCTTAAAAATATGAAAGTCAGTTGGGATGATTCTTCCCAATATATCATGGGAAATAATCCAAATGTTCCAAACCACCAACCAGAATGATATATCATATGCTATAATGGTTATATTATATTTAATGTAACTTGTGAGAAATCATGGGCTTATCCCGACTAACAGTCAGACAGCGCCAGGAAAAAACCGACTCGTTACAGGAGTTACTGGACTCGTCCCACCTGGCCTGAAGCTTCCTCCAGGTGTTCTCCAAGTTCTCCCCAGGTGCTTCCTGCAGCAGTTTAAGCGACATTGAACATGGCCATTGATGTTTGCTTTACCCTCTGGTAAACTATGTGTCAGTTTGCGAACTGGGAAGATCCACCATTTTTAGTGGGTAAATCCACTATTTCGACTGGGCCATTTTCAATAGCTATGTTTGTTTACCAGAGGGTACTTCGTAAAAATGGTGATGTTCCATAGTTATGTAAACGTTTACCGGTATATTTCTCTCACGGCCAATTGTATCGAAGTTCCATATATCACTTGTTGAGCAGTCAGCTCCCCCGCTTCGACTTGGGACTTTCTTTTGGCATCGACCGGCAGGGCCGGTTTCTTTACAAGAAGCACTAACACCACGCAGGCGTCTGAGAGAATATGAGCCATGGCAAGTCGGGCGCGAGGGCCAGTGCTACATGGTCCATGAAGGGCTTCAAGTCACTACTCCTTAATGAGTAAACCGGCGGTATGGTAATATTGGGGATAATCATCTGCAAAATTATGATCTATACATTCGGGCTGAATTATAAGACTCGTTTTGGAATGCTTACCCTCATTCACCACCATTCCAGTGAGTGAGGTCGTTGTAATTCATCCAATAATCATCCCAAATTCTGAAGTGATACATTGCTTGATTGGTTGTTGGTGGCTTCCCCAGCAAAGTGAACCTCAGGGTCTATCTTGAGATTGCGCATCTAGCCTCCCAATCTATCCATGTCCGATCGGAAAGCACATTGGGTGCACTTCTAAAACTACAAGCGGAAATGTGGAATACCTCCCTGTGCCTTTGTGTATTTACAGGTTTCAGCAAGGGTTTATCCTATTAACCCAACTAGACTGATAACCCTAAAACAAGTGAAAGAAACCGCTAAGCTACGCGACTCAGACCCTTTTTCACCTGAGCCGCGAATGCTAGTCAGCATGCTATGATACACCTATGTTTTATATGGGATGCAAATACACCCCCCTCAGGTGAGCCGGACACGGCAAGGCTGCCCACTTACTAGGGCGAGGCTTTTACACCTGCCTTACCGAGCCAGCTCTTTGCAGACCTGAGGAAAACATACAAAAGTACAGCGGCTATATACAAACGATCGTCAATGCAAGCAGTGTCAAAATTTATCCCTCTTCCCATTCGACTCGGCCATGCCTGATAACCTTTTGGTACCAGCGCCCATGCCACTTTTGCCACTCATTGGTGAACTGTCGATCTTCACGGGAATGACTTTGCTGAGGGCGATTGAGCCACTGACTTGCTGACGTGGATGATGAGGCTACCTCTACGGTGGATGGTCGGGCAACCGGTTTGGCGGTGCCTTTCTTAGAGGGACCTTGGCCGTACGCTCCAGTCTGCTCAGCTTTGCGCTTGGCCTCATTCTGCTCTCGAGCCCTGTCAGACTGCTTCTTCTTCTCTGCAGCGTTCTGCTTGTACAGCTCCTCGTTTTGTCCCTTGATCCACCTCAAATGACGTTCAGCATCATGAACGGCAATGTTGTCAACACCAGTACAAGACAACAAAAGATTGTGTCCAGGATTCCGGTTGAGATAGTCAATGTACTCTTCCTCGGAGTAGATTTCCGTACGGTACATGTAGAACCATGGTTGGTCAATGTACCTGAATGATTTCGGGACATCAAGACGGCTTGCCAAGTCCAAGTAAACCAGCCTCATCGCGTTGTGCTCAAGCTGAGATTGCTCAGAAATACCCATCTTGACCTGAGCTTTGGTGCGACCCGGCTTTGGCAAATGTGCAGACTTGAGGAGGTCGTACCTTTCACAATCGTACTCGTTCTCCCCCTCGTTCAGCACGCTCTCTGCGAATGTGGCGTCCTGGGCAAACCTGTCAGCCACAGACACATAGCCCAAGCTCAAGGCACGGTCGAATCGACTCTTTGCCCTTGCCAACAAACTGGCTTCTGGACTAGAGCTTCCTCTTGCCTGGTCGTCCAACAAACCCAAAGATTCAAGCTGACTGTGTGTGATGCTCTGCAGGTACTCACCACGAAAATCATAGTACAAGCCCAGCTTGTGAAGGGCGGCCTTCCTTCGTTCTGCAATCTTGGTTCGGTCGGCCTTGTTCACCCCTTCAAGCATCAATCCACACACATCGCATTCAATCTGTCCCTTGAAAGTCTGTGCAAAACATCTTGAACATTGCGTGACTTCAATCTTGACCGGCACCGGCTTCTTGTCCTCCTTCTTCACCTCTTTCTTCGAAGGTTGGTCATCGCCTTTAGGGCGAGACTTCTGCTTTGGCACCAGTGACTTTGATGTTGATGCCGGCGTCTTTTTGGGTGACTCTGCAACTGGAGCTTTTGGATCTTTCTGTACTGCCTTCGGCGGTGCAACTTTTGAAACAGGCTCCAAGAAGGCCGCAGCTGATGATGCCGCAGGCACAGCTGCGGGCACGCTTGTCAGGGCTGCCTTCTTCTTTGCAGGTTCATCCTTTGCTGCTGCATCAACTTCTGAGGTCACAGCTTTTGGAACTTCTGGTGCATGAGGTGCAGAAGTCCCTTCCTTCGGTGATGGTTTTGGAGGCGCTTTCGGCGGTGTCTTTGGGCTTTCAACCTTTGCTGCAGGAGGCTTTGGAGCTTCACCCTTCGGAGGAGGGGGCAACAATCTTCTGCTGCTTGCATATCCAGGCATACCGGCAAGTTGGGCCACATTTGGTGGCGGAGGCTTCACCTTTCCTGGGAAAAATGCTGTTGCAGTGGGCGCGCCAGTTGAGGCGGCCGGAGACTTGGAACCAGTCCGTTTTGATGCCTTGGCCTCAAAGGTCTCGACAAGCTCCTGGACTCCAACTTCTCCCCCACTGCTCGCTGCAGACTGTGCGACCTCCTGCTGGCGACGATACAAATTCACCTTCTTGGCAGTGTCATCGACAGAGATAATGTATTGAGGCGGTACGACGTCACTTGTCAAAATGCCGTCAGGGGCCGTCCTGAAAAACACAATGCCAGCTTTGACAGCTTCAGCCATTGCTACCCTGATTTCAATGGGTCGTTCAGCACGCAAACCGCTCACATACTCTTTCTCGTCGACACGCACTTCGCTAAAATAGGAGTGTGCTCTGCCTGATGAATTTCGTTCTCCTCCTCCAGCAACGAAGCCATTCTCAATGATGCCCTTCCAATTGCCTTTTGTAGTCCTGTGATAAACTACGCCGGGGCACATCTGAGGAGTGGTAATCTTTTTACCTTTGGCGTTCATTTTCTGGATCGCTGCTGCTCCAGACAGAGCATAGATTTCCACTGCATTGAACGTGTCCTCAGCTGAAGCGGCATCCATGGCACGTTTCGTATGCCCCTGCACTGCACGGATCCTGATGGGCCAGTAGGCTAACCCTTTACGGGTTGCCTTCTGGTACCCGGCAATGCACTGGAACTCAAAACGGCACTTGCTGTCCCAGTAGAGAAGGGAAATGAGCTCTTCAACTGTCATTCGGGGCAACTTGGCTGGCAGCATTTGGTTGAACATTCGAAAGAAGTCATCAAGGTCAAGCCACATGTTTTCATCAAATCCAGAGGTGTCCTGACCAGGCTGTCCACGCGTCACTGCATTGACCTTGGTCTTGTGTCGGTCCATGCGATCTGGGTACCTCAGCTCCTTTGCCCCATCCATCTCCCAACAGGTTTTGACGATCAATTCGTAGGGATGGGCATCAACGACACAATGTTCAACTACTTCTGCATTTATGTTTTCGTCCAAAGTGATACGATATTTGTCAAGGTGTCCAAGTGCATGTTTCGGAATGATGGTACCCTTGATCTCGTTTTCTTGCAGGGGCTCACCAGTTGAGGTGGCCTGAGTTGAATCCTCCTGTGTCGTCTGAGGTTTCGCCTTGGGGTCAGGCGGAGCTGCGTGGCTGGCCTTGGCCTTGCCAACCGATGGGCCCTCATGCTCATCGGGATCCAGAGCATCCCATGGGTCGCCTTCTTCATCCAGAGCATCCCATCGCCTTCTTCAGCGACACCAGCATCGGTCGGGCGAGCTCTCAACTCCTCTGCTGTGAAGCTTTCTGGGGTCGAGACGCTCGGTGCAGATTTGTTCGTCTTCTCACGGAGAGCATTGAGAACCTGCACAAACCTGACTGGGAGGTGCTCCATCTTTGGTGGGACATCACGCATTGTAGCTTCTCCTGCAGGGCGCCTGCGCTTGTACAAAGACAGGTTGTACTGAGGAATCAAAATGTCCGTCATGTGCAACATGTGGAGAGTTGCCATGACATATCCGATCATTTCACTTCGGTTGAGCTCGGTCTCGAATGCGTGAAAGTAGTCCCTGAGCTCAAGCCTCGGTGGAAGCATGTCATTCTGAATCCACCGAATTCGATCGTTGTCACTGGCAATCTCCTTGTGGAACCATTCCTTCAGTCGATCAACAAACGTGGTGAAGATGAGACTCAATCCATAAGTGAGCGGGTCGGGCTCGCCGATTAGGGCGGCCTGATCCACTCCCAATTCCTTGAGCTGATTGTTCCACCACACGATGTTGCCTTTGACCCTGTCCATGATGGCATTCCAGTCACCCTGTGGTTCCCTCTGCCCCCAAATGGGAAGGGGTTCAACACCATATTCCCCACAAATTTCATTCCCAGACCAAAAGATTACCGAAATAACCCTGATGGCTGATCCATGAGAAGAATATTTCGCCATCAGCTCCTTGATCATGGAAACATTTGCTTTGCAGAGCTGTTGCAAATCCTTACCCCAGAGCATGTCATGACCGATTTCGAGAACCATGTCCGACTTTCGCAATCCCAGATCCTCCTTCAAGGTGTACTTCTTCAAAGTCTTACCCTTTCCAGTGATCAGAGCCAAAGTTGAATCGGAAGTCACCACATAGATGGTGGGCACGACGTCTACCGCCGGCCTTGATGTCCCAGGGACGTACTCAGTAGGCAAGCTCAGATCCCACAGCGAGTCATGTTCGAGCTCGGACAGATGGCGGATCTCCTTTGCCCACGGCACGTTCGTCAGGGCGTCAGTTGCCATTGACTGCGCAGTGAAACACTGCATGAATCCTGCGGCCAGCTCAAGGTCTTCTGTCCTGTTGCCCTGTGCCAGGATGGTTGACGAAGCGAGGACCGTAGAAAAGATGTCCTCCCACTCTGCGTGCCTATCCCCCTGAACATCAAGGCACTTCCGAAAAGCAAGCCGCTCCGACATGTTGCTCTGTTGGGGCACGGTCTTTAAACCGGCCGACTTGAGAGCCCGCACGTTCATCTTGTCAGTGATCGACAAATTTGAATCATCAGAACGGCGGCTCATGGCGGGCAAAGCTAACCTTTTCCTGTTCTTGGCGGTTTGTGCCTGGTTAGCTCTGGAACGGAAACAATCATGGATGAAGTCAGTCAACTTGAATGTGTAGTTCTCTGCAAGCTTCAATGCAGTACCCCGGCTTTGACCATGAGTGTGGGAACCATCACAAACGTATTCCGAAAGACTTGACAACTCTTCCATGTTTGTTGCAATCATCCAACCCTTTTTCATGGGATTCCCGTCCAAGTCAATAACCCCAAACTGGCAACCGTGGAATGGATACAATTTCAACTCTTGTCTCTTCAAAAACGATTGGACCATTGGCCATTTCCAATACTTGCAGTTCTTTGAGAGTTCAAATGCAATTGAAAAATGTGGCCCATCGATTTCACTGATAATCTTTTGAAGTGATTTGAAAAGTTTTGTAAATTCCTTTTGTTGCTGTTCGATTCGTTCAGCCCCTTTGTCAGTCAAACTGTTGATGTAACCCCATGGACTGCCGCCCACACATGGCAAGGAAGCATAAAGCAAGATCTCACCCGCTGGATTACTCTCCCTGAAAGGCTGGACTTCTTGGGCTAGCCATTTACGGCAGCCTTGGGTGGTGCCATCCTCGTTTTCAGTTACTCGGATCAGTCTACACCCTTTACTGGCTTGCCGTGGAGTGCATAGCTTCGAATCAGATGAACAGCAAAACTCAATCAACATCCTTTGGAAAGAATTTGAACCATCACGTCCGGTCACGGTGGTATTCGGAAACTGGCGAGTGGTATTCGGAAACTGGAGGTGGTATTCGGAAACTGGTATTCGGAAACTGGAAGTGGTATTCGGAAACTGGACAGTGGTATTCGGAAACTGGACAGTGGTATTCGGAAACTGGACAGTGGTATTCGGAAACTGGACAGTGGTATTCGGAAACTGGGGAGTGGTATTCGGAAACTGGTATTCGGAAACTGGAAGTGGTATTCGGAAACTGGAAAGTGGTATTCGGAAACTGGGAGTCGTATTCGGAAACTGGAAAAAGGTATTCGGAAACTGAGATTGGTATTTGGAAACTCATATCATTGGAAACTGGAAACCCGTAGTAACAAGTAACGTAGCAACGATCCCAGAGATCTCAGCAGCGTAGTAACAAGTAACGTAGTAAGGTCCCAGAGATCCCAGCAGCGTAGTAACATGTAACGTAGTTTTAGATCCCACAGATCGTTGCAGCGTAGCACACTATAATGTACGAAGTACAAGGAACGTTGACATGCCCCCCCTACCCCACCCCACCCACCCCATCAGCAGCGTAGTAACAAGTAACGTAGCAACGATCCCAGAGATCTCAGCAGTGTAGCACACTATAACGTACGAAGTTCAAGGAACGTTGACATGCCCCCCCTACCCCACCCTACCCCATCAGCAGCGTAGTAACAAGTAACGTAGCAACGAGCCCAGAGATCCCAGCAGCGTAGTAACAAGCAACGTAGCAACGATCCCGGAGATCTCAGCAGCGTAGTAACATGTAACGTATATGATTCAATTAGGGCGGTACCACGTAAGTGTATCGGATGATCACTCTTTGGGCAGGGTTTACCCCTAACGCATTATATAGGCCAGAGGAGGTGGCAGTTTTGATCCCTCATGAAGTTAAGTTCAAGTCAAGACCCTATTCATCGTATTGGCCAGAGGGGATGGCGGTTTTGATCCCTCATGAAGATAGGTTCAAGGTAAGATCCTATTCAATCAGTT
Source organism: Cladocopium goreaui (assembly GCA_947184155.2). Classification (NCBI taxonomy): domain Eukaryota; class Dinophyceae; order Suessiales; family Symbiodiniaceae; genus Cladocopium; species Cladocopium goreaui. The sequence continues at coordinate 78,212 of CAMXCT020002340.1, forward strand.
TCGTTAAGATCCTATTCAATGTATGGGCCAGAGGGGGTGGCAGTTTTGATCCCTCATGAAGATAAGTTCAAGTGAAGATTTTATGCATCGTATTGGCCAGAGGGGGTGGCAGTTTTGATCCCTCAGGAAGTCAAGTTCAAGTTCAGATCCTGTTCATAGTATTAGCCAGAGGGGGTGGCAGTTTTGATCCCTCCTGGAGAAAAGTTGAAGTTAAGATCCTATTCAATGTATGGGCCAGAGGGGGTGGCAGTTTTGATCCCTCCTGGAGAAAAGTTGAGGTTAAGATCCTATTCAATGTATTGGCCAGAGGGGATGGCGGTCTTGTCCCTCATGAAGATAAGCAACAAAAGTTAAGATCCTATTTATCGTATTGGCCAAAGGGGGGTAGTTTTGATCCCTCATGAAGATAGGTTCAAGGTAAGATCTTATTCAATAAGTTTCGTTAAGATCCTATTCAATGTATGGGCCAGAGGGGGGTGGCAGTTTTGATCCCTCATGAAGATAAGTTCAAGTTAAGATCCTATGCACCGTATTGGCCAGAGGGGGTGGCAGTTTTGATTCATCATGAAGATAATTTCAAGGTAAGATCCTATTCAATGTATTATTGGCCAGAGGGGGTGGCAGTTTTGATCCCTCCTGGAGAAAAGTTGAAGTTAAGATCCTATTCAATGTATGGGCCAGAGGGGGTGGCAGTTTTGATCCCTCCTGGAGAAAAGTTGAGGTTAAGATCCTATTCAATGTATTGGCCAGAGGGGATGGCGGTTTTGTCCCTCATGAAGATAAGTTCAAGTTAAGATCCTATTTATCGTATTGGCCAGAGGAGGTGGCAGTTTTGATCCCTCATGAAGATAGGTTCAAGGTAAGATCCTATTCACTAAGTTTCGTTAAGATCCTATTCAATGTATTGGCCAGAGGGGGGTGGCAGTTTTGATGCCTCATGAAGATAAGTTCAAGTTAAGATCATATGCACTGTATTGGCCAGAGGGGGTGGGAGTTTTGATTCATCATGAAGATAATTTCAAGGTAAGATCCTATTCAATGTATTGGCCAGAGGGGGTGGGGGTTTCAGTTTGATCCCTCCTGGAGAAAAGTTGAAGTTAAGATCCTATTCAATGTATGGGCCAGAGGGGGTGGCAGTTTTGATCCCTCCTGGAGAAAAGTTGAGGTTAAGATCCTATTCAATGTATTGGCCAGAGGGGATGGCGGCTTTGTCCCTCGTGAAGATAAGTTCAAGTTAAGATCCTATTTATCGTATTGGCCAGAGGAGGTGGCAGTTTTGATCTCTCCTGGGGAAAAGTTGAAGTTAAGATCCTATTCAATGTATGGGCCAGAGGGAGTGGCAGTTTTGATCCCTCATGAAGATAGGTTCAAGTTAAGATCCTATTCGCTAAGTTTCGTTAAGATCCTATTCAATGTATTGGCCAGAGGGGGTGGCAGTTTTGATCCCTCATGAAGATAAGTTCAAGTTAAGATCCTATGCATCGTATTGGCCAGGGGGGGTGGCGGTTTTGAATAGTTGCTGGGATACCATAATCATTGCTGGGAGAAACCATAGAGTCAGCATTGAATCCGACGAAAATAGTTCCTGAATACTGCAAAAATAGTTTCTGAATACCACGAGTAGATTCTGAATCCGACGAAATAGTTTCTGAATACTACGAAAATAGTTTCTGAATACCACGAGCAGTTTCTGAATCCGACGACAATAGTTTCTGAATACTACGAATAGTTTCTAAATACCACGAGTAGTTTCTGAATACCACGAAATAGTTTCTGAATACCACGAAATAGTTTCTGAATACTACGAATAGTTTCTGAATACCACGAAATAGTTTCTGAATACCACGAAATAGTTTCTGAATACCACGAGTAGTTTCTGAATCCGACAAAATAGTTTCTGAATCCCACGAAATAGTTTCTGAATACCACGTTTATTTTCTGAATCCGACGAGCAGTTTCTGAATCCCTAGTTTCTGAATCCGGCGTAGTTTCTGAATCCGTCTTTGTCCATCACGTCCCCCCTGATCATTGGCATTAGCTGGACACGCAGGCTTGGAGTCTACTTGGCGCACCTTGGGCTTGTCGGCGTCGATCCAAGTCTTTCCAATGGCCATCAACCTCAAAGCATGTTCCCATTTAGTTGGGGAAGTAAAAGGTTTTGTTAGGATGTCAGCTGTCTGCCAATTGGTGCCAACATTAATGAGGTCAAATTGTTCCTCCTCAAACTGCTGTTTCATCCATTTAAAACAGATGTTCTGAGTTTTGTTGGCGTACCGCATGGTGGAGGAATTACCGGTGCCCATCACAGTTATAGAAGCCTGATTATCTTCCATGAACTTCACTTGATAGAACTCCGGAAAATGGGCCTTCAAACCATTGATATTTGCCGCAGAAAGGCCCCCCTCAACATTGCCATACCTGATTTCATCGATCTCTTTGTCGATACGAGTAAAAACAGGATCCTTTTGTTCAGGGATGTTTGGCTTGGGGTTTGACCCAGCCTTCTGCGACAATTTCTTGAAAATGCCCAATTGCTCCAACAACGCTAACATCGGAATCCCTTCTGCTCTGAGTGCGTGATTGGCTGACACGACTTCGGCTTCAGTGGACGAGTTTGCTACAACTGTCTGCTTCTTGCTGAATGCGTTCAAAGGGAAATAGGTGTTTGGCCCCACAAGAAACATGGCACAACCTGAAGTTGATTTTGAATCATGTTCCCCTGCATGATCAGCGTCAGCAAATAGCCACAGTTGACAATCCTCAAACGAGTCTCCCACAAAACCCTCCATAAAAACATCTGTAGTTGACTTGATGTATGATACCAATCTGTGCAATGCAATATCACACTCAATGGACCATTTCGTCACCCTAGATGCCAAGCTTTGAGTAGCTCTTAAGAGATCTGGGCGTGCCATACGGGCCGCAAAGAGAATCTTCATCAGGACCTTTGATGCAATCGGCTGCAACCTCCCTGGCTTCTCCTTCTCATCGAGAGTTGGCCGGGCTATTCCCGCTTCTGTGAACGGCGTTGCCACCACTGGCAAATCATCTTTCTGAACCTTTGCCAGTTCGCAGTATGCATCTACACATGATTCCATGAAAGAAGACATGTCGTACCTTACCAGGTTTACAGGTTTGTTCATGCAACCGGACTTGTTCGTAACGACACTCTCGATACTTTTGAACCGTTGAGATTTCTTCTCATTCTTGGCTTCCCTTGTCTCTGTGCGGACCGGGTCTGTTCTTTGATGGGAGGGCAAACTGATTAGTGTTGCCATACTCGTCACCATACCTGAAGATTGTTCTTCCTGTCCAGAAGTCCTTTGTCTGAATCTTTTGATCCACTGTCATGTCATCTTCAACAATAGCTGAACTTTCGTCTGACATATGCATGTTGAGAACTGGAAGACCTTTAAATTCAACATTTTTGTCGAACATTGTAACCCGTTCTGAATGCAAAGACGTGACAAACTCCCCCCCCTCATCGCCAGGCTCGAACAACTTCTTCCGTGGCTGGAGATGATACCTTGTCCAAGTTTTGTTGAAGGGGTCATGTTGCCAAAAATCATTTGTTCGATGTTGTGTACGTGCCGCAGCAGCCGCCTGAGAATCAAAAACATGTGCAAAAGGATGAGCTTTTCGTGGTAGTGTAACATTGTTAAACTCCACATGTTGACAACCGAAATATCGATCATAGGGTTCGGGGTCACCAATGTTGACTGCTCGTTTGATACTTGCCCATGCTTTGTCCATGTTCTCAGTGGGACCTGCGAGTTTGAAATCATCCACGTAAACAACCAACATGCAATTGTACTCAGCGTGATAGAAAATACTTTGCCATATATCAGGGAGAATTTGTTTCCAACCTTCTTTTCCGATTCTGCTGTTGAGGTGGTTTTCCCAAATACCGCCACTGTCTGGATGCCCATACAAAGCTAAAACCAAAGGAACCATGGGTTGCCAGAATTGCTTTTCCCAGTGTTCTGGCCATCGGTTCCGTGGCAATGATAGCCATGTGGGCACCCCAGTGAAGAGGGCCTGGATATAAGCTTGAATGGCGTCTGCCTGAGCTTTTGAGAATCCGGGCTGAGAACCAAACGCGTCAAGAAGCTTTGCAGCTTCCATCGAAGCAGGACTGCTGCCTAACTCGGCAAACAACGCGTGGTCAGAATCCTGGTCGCGGACATTGTTACCCTGGAAGACTGTACGGCCCTTGAATTTCCTACGAGGATCATCAGCTGGAAGTTCCGACCCCTTTTCGTAGCAGGCTTCAAAAATACGACCAAGATGTACAGTTTCCCCTTTCTTGCGGGCTTCCTCAACAATGCTTTTTACATTCCTTGACTCTGGATTCGTCCCATACTCCTTTTGTCCTGAGGTTCTCCCACTCCTTATCTAAGGCAGCCTTTGCTTTGGGGTTTTTCCTAACCTCATCTTTGGGAACCAAACGTGCAACAGCAGAAAACAATTCAAGAGCCACTTTGAATTCCAACTCTGCGATCTTGTTCTTGATCATCTCTCTCAATTCCGGGCGATACAGTTCAGCTTTTGCTGGAACCGCTTTCGGCATTGCAGGGACACAAAATTTCGGTCTATCCTTTGGAATGACCTCCCATGTTGACACACTAGGCTCACCTGAGGGGCTAGGGTTTACCCGAAGCTTTCTTGCAGTTGCAACCGCACCTTTCTTCTTCTTCGGACCCTTTGATGCTGAGCTTGATGCAGCACCACCGCTGCCCACAGCCATCTTTTCCGCCTCCTCCTCAACAAGCTTTTGCCTATCCTTCGGACTAAGCATTTTCCAAAAATCCGATGGGATCGACTCAGGGCGTTTTGACCCTTTGTACGTTTTCACAAGGCGTGTGCCGTCCCAATGATAACCATCCGGGATTGGTGTTCCAGTTGGAGTGTACTTGATATCAGGAAAAACTGGTTCCTCAGCCGGCCTTTCATCACTGGCAAGTGCGTCAAGCACTGCCTCCGTTGACTTGTCAATTGCTTCTTCACTTGCTTCTGCATGTTCCTCTGTTTGCAGTTCGGATTGAAACGGAATCGGACGAGGATCAGCAATGACATTGTCAGCAAGGCGGTCCGGCTTGGGCTCTTTGGCCTCTTTCAATGCACGGAGTGGGAAGACAAAACCTCCCGCGATGAGCTCAACACGTCGTGCTCGCTGCACTGTGATGCTGCCCGTTTCTGCATGGTAATCCAATGCTTCTAACTTGGCAACAAGATACTCACCCTTCCATGCAAAACCAGGTTGAATATGGTATCCCAAAAAGATTCCATCATTTGCAGTTGGTGATGTCTTTCCAGATGTGTTGTCAACCCTTTTTGGATTGTTCCAAAACAGTATCTTTGCACCGAAAGGAATCAACTGACCTGGAAAATCTTCATCGAATCTGAGTTTCCATGGGGCATCATCACCGTTGAGCTGTGGCGTGGCATTCACTGCCATGGAGAAATGCTGCATAGCCATTGGCCAATACTGCAATGGAAGACCTGACTGCACGAGGTTTGTGCGCGTGCCTTCAAGCATGTGCCTGATCTCCCTCTCCACAAACGACTTTGAACTGTCCACATACTCTGTTGATGTTTGATGTCTGTACCCCAACTCTGAAATTGTAGCAATAAGTTCTCGTGAATTGTCAGTGTAAACTGCCCCAACTTCATCCTTGTGAGATAAGAAGTGGTTGAATGCGTTAACACATGACTCACTCGATTTGGTCTGGCTTGGATAGACGTGTCTGAACTGAGTGTGAATGTCCTTCATCACCAATGCCACTGTTTCACCTTTGACGCCTTCTTCCACATTGGATTTGATTACAGTATGGTCAGCGACAATGTGATCCCCAAAACTTTTGGTTTCCAACCTTTTCTGTCCCCCTTTCTTCTTTGCGGGTGGCGCCATCATGCGCGCCTTCTGACAGATTTTGCAAAATGGATTCTTGGGGTAATGGCAAAACTGGTGAGATTTGCTGCATGCCTCTTGCTCAAGGTCAGATGCCTTTCTAGACCTGACGTACTCGGTTTCACTATCATGAGCTACTCCCTCATCCACGCCTTCTTCCTCGGCACCTTCTGCTTTTGCAGCAACCATTGCAAAAAGACGTAACAGATCACAATCTTTCTTGAACTGTCCGCTGTTCAAAACACGACAAGAGCTATCAATAACTGGCACACGGCCGTCTACGTTAAGCTCGATGACTCCCATGTCCGGACGAATGAAGTAAGGCCTACCATCAGCTGGCCACACGAAACTGTAACCCTGTTCCATACACCTGACCCCAACCGAAAGAACAGCAGGAGTTTCCTCGAGAATGTATGGTGAAAATGGCTGATGTAGGGCATCGACCTTTACGTCGGCCACCTCATCCGCTCGTGTCGAACCGTTTGCTGTAGCAAGGCTGATCGGAGTGTCGCTGACACGGCGGTTTGTCGCCTTTGCAGTCTTCAGCATACCCTCACTAAGCAAGTCCTGTTCACTGCCCGTGTCAACCAACCAAACACATCCATCTTTTGATGCCGGTGTAGCAACAGTGGGCAAATGAGTGTTACTGACTTTGTTCTTGGGACCGATCATTGCTCTACAGTGGTTGCATGATATTCCCCCTTCTGGGTCATTGCATCGGAATCGGCATTTGGGCTGCGTCTCACTGCCGAAGAGCTTCACAAGTTCCTGCAACTGTCGGGCCGAAACCTGAGCACGGTGAGCCACGAGTTTGTCGGGTTTTGGCACTGACTCTGAATCAGGGAACGTCTTCTCATAGATTCGGGGTTTGTGCACTACCTTCCTCTGTTCACCTGTTGCTGGGACTTTGATGTATTCCACTTTTGATGAAAACACAATAGCTCTATGGCATTGTTCTTTCATGGCCTTTGTAGCTTTCGGCAACCCTTTTCCCTTTGCTATGCATGCATACCTTTGAGTAATGCATGGCGCAGCTTTTGCACTGGCCTTCTTCTTTGGTGCAGGGCTATTGGTGCGTTTTGGATCCTTTGTGGGTGCAGCTGCAACTTCATGTTTGTAAAAACACTTGTCACCACGACGACATTTGCCCTGTTGAAAGTAAGTGCATGGGATCTTGGCCATCTCTTCCTTCGACTTTCTGTTGGGGGAACCACTTCTGCTACCACCTTTGCCCTTACCCTTCCTTTTGGGGGTACCAGATCTTGAGGAATCTTTGACATGCTTGTAGGGACAGTCTTTACCCTTTTCGCACTTGCCATCCCTGAACTTGTAGCATATTTTATCCCCTTTTCCGCTCTGGCTACGACCACGGGTTCGACCTCGGTCGCCCTTTCCTTTGCCGCGATCTTTGCCCCCCTGAGCGGGTGCAGCGGGCTGAGGCTTTTCGGTCTGCTTGTTCTTTTCAACGATTCTGTTTCTGTTTGAACGGAGTCTTTCTCTATCCAAAAGATCACGAATGTTTCTCAACAAGAATGCATAAGACTTTTGTTCTGACTTTTCAGGAGCTCTGTCAAATGCTTCGATGTCATACTTCATCAATTGACATTTTCGGATTTGTCTGAGTAAGATGTCTCTGAGAACCAAATCATCTGGCGGGGTTTCCATGCCGGCAATTGTGGCGTCCCATCGGTTCAGAAACCTTCTAAGGTCCTCCACAGATTCTCCAGTGCGAACGACTCCAAGTAGGTCCTCGACGCGGTAGAGACTGCCAGCTTCCTCAGACGTCCTGAAGTAATCTTCAAACATCAAAAGGACTCTCCTACCTCTGACTTGGATCCCTTTCTTTGACTTCTCATCTTTGAAGTTATGGATCTTTGTTGCTAAATCACCTTTGGCCGAGCGAGTTAACGCTGCCGACAATTTGGTGTCAAGTGTGATAAATTTCCCAGGTTCCTGCAGCTTTTCCTCCAACTTTTCCCTAGGGGTTTTGTTGTCAAAGACTTCATTGAGCCAAAGCCAAGCCTCATCGGGTTTGTCAGAGCACGACTTCACTTCATCCCTGACATGATTACGCCAGTGACGATATGCTTCTGGGGCAGGCATGTCGTTCAGTTTGATAGTCTCTGCCTCTTTTGTTCGGGGCTTTTCACCATCTGAATCCTTTGAAGTCAGTCTGGTGATGAGATCTAGCAATTGTTGACCTGAAAGACCTAAGCCTGCCTCAGCCGCTTTCTTGCCAGGGTCGCTTGCTATTACTGTAGGACTGGGCACACTATGTTCTTGGTTTGCATCATCATCATTTTGTCTTTGAACTGGCAATGGTGGCAGTTTTGGAGGGGCTGCTGATCCGGCAGGGGTTGTTGAGAACAAGTTGCTCAACCTTTCCTTGGCGTCCATGGCTAAGCTACTCATACCAGTGTTTGGCATGGGTTCTGCTCCAGCCTTAGTACCGACCGCTGATTTTGGGGTCATGTACAAATCGACATTGTTCCCGCCTTGTGAATCATCAACTTCAACGGCTCTGTCGACATTGATTTCCGGGGCGCTGTACTTGTTGAGCTTCTCCATCAAATCCTCCACTTGTCCCTGCAATTGGAAGTTGAGTTCAGCAGCTTGGTTTTCCTGCCTACTGCATTCCTCTCTAATCTCCTGGATTACAGCTTGTTCCTCCTTCTTGAAACCTTCCATGCCATTCTTTGCATACTCCACTGTTTCGTCCACGATTCGTTTACAGTCTGCCTCGAGGCTACCTCTGAGTTCAGAAAACCTTTGTTCGTACTGGGCTGTAACGTGGGCTACCTTTTGGTTGGCTCTTTGTTCAGCTTCCAGTGCAACTGCATTTGCAGCATTCTTCAGCTTTGCGTTTGCATCGCTAAGTTCCTGTCTCAGTTTTGCTACCTCATGCTCAGTTGCCGTTTGGGACATTGAATACTCTGACACTAGGTGTTCATGTCTGCGATCAGCTTCTGCACGTTGATGGGCGATTTCGCTAAGGCAAATTCCCTCAAACTCTTGGTACAGTTGCTGGACCTTTTGTTCCATGAGATGTGTGTGCCTCTCCTCTGCCTCTTGCCTGAAAGCGTCAATGTTACCTTCGTTGATGTAGGTAAGATTGTTCTGCACAAACTGAAAATACGCCTGGACGGGTTGTGTGAAGAAACCTTCATCTACCGACATGGGCGTGGGTGTTGCCCCAGCCGTTACCGGCTGAGACCCAGTCGATGCAGTCGCCAGCGTTCCTGAAGCAGGGACAAGGGCACCTCCACCTGAGGCGTCTCCAGTTGTCCGTTCCATGGCTTTAGAGACTACGGCTGATAACCTGTATTTACAGGTTTCAGCAAGGGTTTATCCTATTAACCCAACTAGACTGATAACCCTAAAACAAGTGAAAGAAACCGCTAAGCTACGCGACTCAGACCCTTTTTCACCTGAGCCGCGAATGCTAGTCAGCATGCTATGATACACCTATGTTTTATATGGGATGCAAATACACTTTGATGTCAAGAAACTCAACAAACACTTGGGTTTGTCTGAACATTTGATGGTTTTCAGTACAAAAACTACAGTTTTGGGGTATCAATTTACTCAACCAGGGCCCAACAAAAGGGATGTCTTAAGCTTCCACTCACCCAGACTCAGCGCTGACTTGTCGTGGCATCGGTGCGAGTACTGGGAGGCAAAGCCAGGAAGCGCGATGGCACAAACGGTGGAAAGGTGAAAGGCAAGATCCGGAGTTGTACAATTTTTTCAGTAGATTGGTTTAGATTTAGGGGAAAATCGTCACTGGACACGCCATGTTTTTTGCCATAAAAAAATATACGGGGTTTCCGGCAAAATTGACCACCAATCCAATGCGTCAAGTGGGATCATGGTCATGGGGATACTTGCAGTAGGAATATATCAATGGTATCATTGGAATAATCCCACCAAACATGCACATGAAATTTGAACATGAATATCGAGGTAAGAAATACATCCTAATTGGGTTTACCCTCTGGTAATTTAACATAACTATGGAAAATCACCATTTATAGTGAATTTTCCCATGAAAAGTCCAGCATGTGGCCACCAACTTCACTGACTGTCCCAAGTGCGCTAGACTTTCCAGCGCGAAGCAGGTCCAAAAGGGGCACAGCAGCACAGCTGGTTGGGTGGTTTTGTGGTTTTCACCATGGTTTGATTTCCCAAGAACTCATTATCATTATACAGTAACTCGTCTGCTTGGTGGTTTCAATCCATCCCCACCAAAATGATAATAATATACCAGTATGTATATATATAAATACATATACCATTATATTATATATATAGTAGTCATTTAATTGAATAGTGATGGGGGCAATCATGCCAACATGTGCCAACTAATATGTATATATATATATATACAAAAAACACATGATGTCAAACATGTTTGAAACAACAAACCCGTCATGAGCTGTTGTTTCTGCAAACCAGTTAGGACGGATGGAACGTTCAAAAATGAGACTAAAACCATGGACCATCTATGGCCTTTTCAATGACCAGCACTTTTGAAGCCTAACAACTCAAGATTAGGAGTCTAACAACTTTTGAACCAGCACTTTTGAAGCCTAACAACTTTTGGCCCTAATGACTAGCACTTTTAAACTGCTGGGAGCCCTTGTTCCTTTTTTGGAGCCAACTATTCCGCTGCCAGGGTCTAAATCTCTGGCGGTGCCCCGTTTTTCAATAGGAACGAAGCGATGGAGTCTATATGTTTAGTGTCCAGTCAGACGTTCAAAGTTATAGTTCAAACCTGGTGCCCTATCTGACCTATATATCTATATATAATATTCATTAATTCATATTCTATAATCTTCTCGTTCCTACATCACAGGATTTGACCAAAACTGGCTGCTTTCCAAGCACCAAGAACATATCCCTTAAAACACCCAGAGGTCTGATCACCACGTTCTCCACCCAGCAGATCTACGTGCGTCACGCGAGGTTCCACCATCACTGCTGTGCGAAGTCAGTCTTATTGAGCTTTACATCCTCGGTAACTTAGTCGATGGTCAGGTTGATCCCCGAGTGTTGGATATTCCGTGACAAGCCCAACATGCAAACAAAAACTGATCCCAAACAAACTACCCTCTGGTAAACTAACATAGCTATTGAAAATGGCCATAGAAATTGTGGATTTACCCATTAAACATGGTGGATCTTTCCATAGCTATGTTAGTCCCAAACAAGCTATACATCTAGCGAGAGGCTCCGGTTCATCCCAGCGCCAATCGAAGTTTCCACCCCGAATGGTGGCCATCCGATCCCTCCCCCCCAATTTTTCACGATCAAATGTCGCAGTTTTTCACCACATCACGATGCAAAAAAAAACCTTGGGCACCATTCTCTATCCACCAATTCGATGTTTTTTCAACCCACATCATTTTTTTTTACTGCTTGTTATGCCCCCCAAACGTCTGCATGTTGTGATACTCGGAAACAAGCATCCAGGAACATGGGCCAAATTCCTTTTCTTGTGCTTCTCAACTTCTCAACAGGCGAAGGGGGATGTAATCATTAAGTGATGAGATGTATTAATGTATATTTATATACAGTATCTACAATTGTTAGCTGAAATATAATGACTAACCAACCATGAAAAAAATGTATGTGTACGAGAATTGTCCTCACTAACCCGATCATCTACAGGGAAGTCCTGTAGAGGACTTAATAATTGACCCGAACCTATATATATATATATACATATGTACATAATATGTACTTAAGGGTACGCATCGATTCCCAAACGATATTCACATCTATACAGTATGTATATATAATGTGTATCTATATATATATATGATATAATTACATTATATCGCTATATAAATATATTCATCATTTTTCATTATTATCAATATCATCAGATTATCATTATTATCATTATCATCATTATTATCATTATCATCATTGTCATTATTATCATTGTCATTATAATTAGATAATATTACTGTCATTGTTATGATATAGTACTGTATATATATATATTTACTAGTTTCTATAATCTTGTTGGTGGTATACCTACCCCTCTGAAAAATATGAGTTCGTCAGTTGGGATGGTTATTCCCAATAAATGGAAAGTCATAAAAGCCATGTTCCAGTCACCACCAATCAAACATATATATATATATGCATATCATCATTATCATTGTCATTATCATTATATATTATTATTGCTATTGTTATGATATAAATATGTACATATTATATATATATATATATTAGTTTCTATTCTTCTTTGTTCTTCTGAGTATTTTGATCATCTTCTGCAGCTCCGCCAAGGCTCGGTGTCAATGACGACGCCCCGTGCCTTCGCCACGTGCAGCATGTCCTTGTCGCCTCGACCGCAGAGATTCACCAGCCTTGGGGCGACCGGGGACGGCGGCACCGGCACCGTTGTTCACAACAAGGGCCACGGCCTGGTTTATTTTAAGGGCCATATGGGCCATATGTCTCTGGTGAAGGTGACATTTTTGATGAACTATGATACTGATATGATACTGATAATAAAGGTTTTTGCTGTTTGATGTTTTGGATTTTTTCAAGGGCTTGTGTTTTTTTTGTTCTCGGTGGTCCATGCATAATGTTTGAGGGAAAGAGTTGGACAGCTGAAACCAAGGCAAAACTGGAAGATCTCACAATCCCCATCTCGACGTGGCGCCACAAAGGTCAAGCGTCAACGACGAAACAATTCATGTCGCCAGGGGTATACACTACATCAACATCATATCAACATCTAATGTATGAGGCACAATCTGTTCAGCCTATCTGAACCTCTAGCTCAAGATCATTCAAGTTGTGCCTTCTTGTGTAATGACTTACAGTACATCGTTCTACTATCACATCTACTATCACTCTACTATCCATCAACCCCATAGCACTTCAAAGATCATCCCAGCATCAACAGTGCCATGTATGCTACTACTCATTTCTACTACCCATCGCCATAACATAGCTACATAAAGTTATAGCTGCCATAGTTATATAAGTTATACCAAGTTCTACCTATTAACACACCCTATCTGCCATATCATATATGAGTTATACATAGTTATCTGGTTGGTCGTTTTAACCATCTTGAAAAATATGAGTTCATCAATGGGAAGGATGACATCCCATATATTGTGGAAAAAAACAGTGTTTGAAACCACCAGCCAGATATACCTACTAATAAGCCAAACTATGCATCACCCAGCGTTCCAAGGAACACGATCTTGTCCTTCGGCAGGGACTTGGCGAACTCCATGGTCTGATGCAACGCGTGACTCGGCTCCAGGGCTGGCACGATGCCTTCTTTCCTGCACAGAATGGAAGTTACAACACACATTCACTTGTACACATTTCATGAACCCAAATGATTTCTAGAAATCAAAAAAATCGATTTATGTCTGGATTTGCACTAATCATGAATCTAAACACACATTTATCATAGCCATTTTGTCATTACTGGCGATGCCTTTAACGTAGCCACGACCGCCGACATCCTGGAGACGGTTCTCATGGCATCTAAGGCTTGCTGGTCCGTGGCGAAGACGTACTCCACGCGACCTGAATGGTCATTTTTCATAGGATGATTGAATCTCCTATATCTATATCTATACAATATCTATATATATATATATATGTATGGCATACAACATCTATGTGTATCCCATATGATTTCATATATAAATGTGTATCCCATACAATATCTGTATATATATATATATATCTAGCCTATCCCACTATGTCCCATATACAAAATGAAATACATAATGTGTATATATATAATATGTATAATATATATATACACTACCCCAGGGTAACCTAACATAGATGTGGAAAACACATTGTTTCCCAGTTGGAAAATGATCTACAAATGGTGGGTTTTCCACACCTATGTTAGTTTACAGAATGGTATATATATATATATGTATGATTGGGTGATATTGGGTTAGTAGGGAAATAAATGGTGATTAATCACTGGATGATATTGTTGCACCAGAACATCCTGGGATCTGTGCAGAATTCCTTTGCTGGCAATGGACTATGCTCCACGTATACATTTAAAGCTCATCAAACATATGGTGTGTCCAGAATTGCCATCTGTATACTGTAGATTCAAGTCAAATCCAGGTACCTGATGTAGTTCTTCACAGCAAACTGGCTGGAACAACGGTTGGTGAATAGCAACGTAAATTATGGCTTATCAAGTTATCATTCTCCGTGAATTAGGTAGTACAATCCTCCTAAATAACTTAGATAGACAACACTCCCAAAATAACTTACAAGTATAAAAACAAGAAACAAATAAACTTAGGCTTCGGTAGTATAACCCCCTTATAACCAACATCCCCAAAACAAATTATAAGTAATTTAAGTAGGAAAACAACGTAACTAGATCAAATCTAGATCAATAAGCTATAGTATACCCTCTGGTAATTTAACATAGCTATTGAAAATGGCCCAGTCGAAATAGTTGATTTACCCAGCTATAAAATGGTGGATTTTTTCAGTTCGCTATGTAAACGTTTACCAGAGGGTAACTGGTTGGTGGTTTGGAACATCAATTGGGTTACTCTATATAGATAATGGATAATATAATGGATATTTCCATGGATTACATGGGTTATACAATGGTTATTACATGGTTTTCTTCCCAACCATGGCCTTTTTTCCTTCACCCGTCCCCGTCGTCCCTCGCCGTTGTGCTGCCGCGGCACCGCAGGCTTTCAGCGAGGCGTGCTGCGGGCCGACGCCCGGGTAGTCCAGGCCCGCGGAGATGGAGTGCGTCTCCTTGATCTGACCTCGGAGAAGGGAGGTTCGAAGGAAAAAACAGGGTGAATTTAGGGGTGAATATATGATATGTCCTCGCTCTATATCTATCTATATTTATCTCTACATATATATATAATGTATATTATATTATATTATATTATATTATATTATATTATGTTATATTATATTATATTATAGTATATTATACTATGTATTATATTTTATCATATTATATTATATTACATTACATTATATTAAATTATATTCTGTTATATTGAATTAAATTATATTATATAATTATATTATATATATATATATCATGATATATCTAGTGTATAGATCATTAATGCATATATCTCTAGGTCTGTCCATGCGTGTAGATGAATATTGATGAAGATATGTTTCAAAGCAAGTCCAAGCGTGGTTTATGGGCGCCATGACATGTCCAAATGGAAGCCCAGACTTGGATTTGCTCAAGATGCTCAAGGGATCATGAACACAAAAACAGGTTCATTTCTCAATTGATTGTTTATCCTCTGGTAATTTAACAGTTCACCATGGAACACTTGCCATCTAATTGGTGGTTCAACCCCCTGAAAAATATGAAAGTCAGATTGGATCATCATCCCAACTATATGGAGAAAATAAAAGCCAGGTTCCAAACCACCAACCAGCCATTAATGTAAGATAATGTAAGTATGCCTCAGCTATTATTTCCACAGCTGGATTTCCAAAGGGTAACCTCTGGGGAACTCGCTGCCCAGGGGACCGTCTGGGGACTGCAAGAGGTAGGTCCGAGAGCCATGCAACACGCCTCTCAAGCTTTAATCCCGCAAAATCCCATGAATTGTCATCTTTTTCCTCAGTATCTATGGCCATTAGTGGGGTTCTTCTCTGCTAAAGTGAAAAGGCCATTTGGAAGCTATACAATTCCAGACCAACCATGACCAACCCATTTTTTCGGGAAGGAAAATCACGATGTGAAACCGCCACGCCTTTTTTTATAGCCTTGCATACTGCATGACATGCCCATTTTCTCAATGAACCCCAAAAATTGACAGAGTTCACTCGCCATTTTGGGCAAAGTCAGCTGCAATCCTCATAATGGCGGGTGAAATATCAACATATATTTTTTTGATTCGGAACTATCCATGAGTATCCCCATTCTTGAGGATTTGTCTGGATATTTCTGGATATCCGCGCCTACGGTCCCCTTGGTCAAGGTAGCCGAGTGCTTGTCCGTATCGGAGCCATCCTGAGGTGCGGTCAATGGGACATCCACTCTGATGGGAATCCGCACGGTGTCCCAAAAAAGCACCTTCTACATGGTCCCAGAGATGTTGGAAAATTCCCTACTAAACCATGGTTTCTGAGTGGTGGACCAATAAATCCCCATAAATCCCCTACTAAACCATGCTTTCTGGGTGGTTTTTCAGGAGAAGGGACGGACATTTCCACCATCGAAAAAGTCTTCGAATGATCTCTGACTTTGCTGGGAAACGTCACCACCGGAATCCAGTGGTTGCGTCATTCCGAGCGTGAGGGCACCGCATGTCATTGGAATTCATCCAGCGATGGTTGGTGATAAATCCCATCTAAATCCCATGAAAGTAATGGTTAACTCCCATTCAATCCCATTAAATCCCATTAAATCCATCTAAATCCCATGAAAGTGATGGTTAACTCCCATTAATTCCCATGAAACTTCGCTCTATCATAGATTATTTTGAACCATAAAACCAGCCTCAAAAGATGGGTACCATAGCTTAGATGAGTGTTGGTAAAGCAATACTAAACCATCCATTGTTTTACCAGAAATGAACGGTATTAAATGTACAAGTATAAACTGGATTCAACATGTTCATTTTTTTGAATCCATCATTGTTTGGAATTGGGGATTAAACAAAACCAATTGTTTGTACAACAAAATATTTCATTTTATTAACATTCATTGAACAAATCCATGGAAAATCATGGAACACCCATCATTTTTTGAAGTTTCATGGTATTTTAATCCCCAATTTTCACATCTTCGGGTGCTGCACATATCGCCCAGGTACTGGCAGCCAGGGGCCATGTTCACCTCCAGCCTCCACACCGATGATTCGCACCTGGAGAGTAGTGAGAATCATCCCACTTAGGAACTGCAACTTATAACTACATACATATATATGTATGTATATATACACACTGTACATATAACCCTTTATAATCTTTTATACCTATGTAATCTATGTATATATATATATATGGAGAATCGTCTAAATAATAGAATCAACTCTTAAAACACAAGGGTTAGAAGCCGGTGTCTAGGTCAGATGATCCTCCAAGTAGCAAAAATAACTATCAGCAACTGCGCGGCCAGTGCATCCCAGGGGCAGAAGCGATTGATACCGATCATCCCAACAATGCGGGGCTGCATACAATGGCAGACTTAATACTGGTTGGTGGTATACCTACCCCTCTGAAACATATGACTTCGTCAGTTGGGATGATGACATTCCTATGATGGGAAAGTCATAATCCAGCCATGTTCCAGTCACCATCCAGTAAAAAATATCCAGGCTTACTAAGCAGTGGAGACAACAACTCTGGGATTGGTGATTTCTCAACAGTGTGAAATCAGGGCCATTGTGGGGACGGTAAGTTTTAGGCCAGGATTGGATCCCAGCAATGAGGACGGTTGGCAAGATGGATGGACCATGGATGGACATATTTCATTTAGATTCATGGTTCGGACTAGGTCATAAGCCCCATGGTTTGTCTAGTTGTAAGTATCAACCATAGATATTGGAGTAGATATGAACCAGCTTTGCTATCTAGGCTATCTAGGCGGGGGCCATGTGGTTATGGTGGGTTTTACAGTTGTACATTCACACCACGTCCGAATTTGTCCTCATATGGTACGGAGATGTCGAACTTGGCTTGTGGATATAGTATGATATAGTGGGATATAGTGGAATGTATGGGATGAGCCATTGAGTTAGTTGACTGGGCCATTGAGTTATAAGTTTCTCCACTTACTGCTCCCAAGTATACATAGCTAAGTAACGAATTCCGTAGCCCACCGAAGTAAATGCATGATATTATTCCATGTACATAAGCAAACATTTAAAAATACATATATCATTATCATGGCCTTTCTAAGACCCCCCGACAAAAAAAACAACTTAGGGGGTACAAGGGCCCATGAATATCAACAATACGTACCTGAAAAAGCACCCATCCAATTGGGAAAATTCCATCCAAAATTCCATCCAAAGTATCCCATTCTCCGAATTTCTCCGACCTCCTTGTCTTCCAAGAAGGCGTTGAACATGCCGATGGCATTGGAGCCGCCACCCACGCACGCCACCACGAGATCCTCGGCG
Organism: Cladocopium goreaui; assembly: GCA_947184155.2. NCBI lineage: Eukaryota > Dinophyceae > Suessiales > Symbiodiniaceae > Cladocopium > Cladocopium goreaui. The sequence continues at coordinate 96,272 of CAMXCT020002340.1, forward strand.
GAGCGTTTTGGACATGTCTTTTAAAAAGGGGACTTGGCATTGACGACAATCATTGGATATGTGTTTTTGTTCATTGGAGAATTTTGGACATACTATGTTTACTATATATAGTATGATACCCTCTGGTACTTAACATAGCTATGGGATAGACTGAGACGTCCCAGCTATAGATGATTACCTCTTTAAAATGCTAATGTTCCAAAGCTACTTTAGATGCCAGAGGGTACAGTGTGTATTCTGCTGCGTCTCGGAATTTCTCAGAGGGATTTGATTTGTGGAGTCAATAGCAACCAACTGGATTCTTCGTAGGTAGTCGGCGCTGAATCAAGATATGATGTTAGGTATGGTGGGATCACCACAGGTTTTTGAAGCAAAACATTGGGGTATGACCGGCATATCTACCGGAAATATTGCACAATGGCAATGGCTGGAGTAGCAAAAATCTACCCTCTGGTACAATGATATCCTCAAACGGGGACCTTTTTTGTTTGGTACCTGTGATTGGTTTGGACGGTTAGGAAAGATGAGACGTGTCAATGTCGCTCAAAGAATCAGTTGGAAAAAGGACATCTAAAGCTTGGGAAGCCCCAATCAAAGAGTATTGATCCTTACCCTCTGGTAATGACTAACATAGCTATTGAAAATGGCCATTTATCTATATTATAGCGAGTTTTCCCATTAAGACTTGTGATTTTCCATAGTTATGTTAGTTTACCAGAGGGTATCTCAATGGATTTGTTCATGGATTTTCCGATGAAATAAATATGCTGGTGTAGGGCATGGTGGTGTATGGTGCTGTCCTGCAACCTGTCCCTTACAGCAATCAATCCATGGATTGTGCTCCACTCAGCCAACTTCGCCATTCAAACAAAACGTGGCGTCTACCATGAATTTAGGGTGATACCAAGGACCATGTCCAATCTTCGATGCATCAGAACGGGCTGTTTTCCGTGGGCCAGCACTCTACTACTTCAACCCATCCGTGCTATAGCGGCTCAATCCATTACTTCCACCCAGTTCTCAACAACCAATCGTATCCAACAGATAAAAAATAATCAGTTCTCATTCATTAACCAATACTATTCAATAGTATCTGTTGGATAATTAGTATCCAATTATTCATTAACCAATAGTATCCATAGTATCCAACAGCATCCAGCTAGGTCATTCATCCTTCACCACTATCCAACAGTATCCACCTAGGTCAAAAAATCATCCAACTTCTGAAACCTTCACATCATCCCCTGCCAGCTGCAGCTCAAGGACCGGCAATCGTCCTGGACCATTGGTGAAGGTGGGATGCCCGAACTCACCACTGGTCTGGTTCAACATCCTGAGTGCCGAGCCGTCTTCAACCATGAAAAATATGGAGGTTTCACTATGGAAAATTGAGGTTTTACATAGTTTGACATGGTTTCAAGCCATGAAATTTTCGGGGGACTTGACCACCAAACATGTGGATATTAACCATCAAACATGGGGGATTAGCCATAAATTGAAGCTTCACAACCGTGAAAAAAGTGGGTTTAGCAAACTAGGGCAATCAGCAGGGCTGGATTGCTCCCTGGCGGCCTCAAATACTGAGGAGATTTTGGTTAAATAAATAGGTAAAATCACCCATATTTCCACCGTTGTTGCCATCATCTACCTATAATAGACCTGACCAGGCTCTTGTACTTCATCAAAAATGAGGGGTGAAATGGGTTAAGCAGTTCCACCATCAATAATGGAGGTTTGACATGGTTTAACCATCCTGATATGTTCTACTTGGCTATAGGGATATTGGTGAAGGTTGGATTCAGAGGGGAGTACCTCAACCCAGGTGTCTGTGCTCGCGCTTCGTTGCCGATGACGCTCTGCAGATCTCGAACGATGTCCTGACGTGACGATGAGCCACTCGGGGTAATGAAGCACAACACGGGATTATAGCAACCCAAAAAAAAGTATCAAAAACAAACAGAAAAGTCAAATCCTAAGGGTTTTCTCATGTTTTCTCTGGCACTGTTGTTAGTGGTTGCTAATTTGCTATATATATATATTTAATATACACCTTTTGATATGGATCAAAACAATGGCACCGCGGCTTTCACAACCTTCAAGGCATACACCCTCATTTGGTCATGGTTGCATCCATCCAAACGCTGTCTCAGGATTCCTTGCCAACCTACTCCCGCAACAAAAGTATTGAAAAACTTTAGAACTCCAAAGCATAGCACTTTTTTAAAGTTCCAACCTGGTTTTTCAAAATGGAGGTATACTAACGGTTTACCATTATGGAAAGATCCACCATTTTATAGCTGGGTAAGTCCACTATTTCTATGGAGCTATACCATTGTATACCCCAAAACTCACCATCCACCCCTTCGGGTTGGCCAAGGGCATGACCAAGTCACCGGGAAGGGGTGGGGTCCCACCGCACTGCCGATGATGTAGTGTGTGGTGCGGATGTTCGTCACCCAGTCGCGCAACGCCTTGAAAGGTTCGGATGGTCATCGCAAACTGACGCGTTTTTTTTAGTACATGTTGAATGATTCATGGTCACATAGTAGATAATTACATATATCATAACATTACTATGCTTTTAGTAATTCATGTTTAATGTCTAGTAATTACTATGTGATTTTCAATGTTTCACCATATGGTCATGGAATAGTCATGGCATCTGCATCATCTCCAGCGCTCCTGGCCTCGTTGACAGCATCCTTCAGCGTGCGGCTGCCGCTCTTCACGGGGACCACGGTGGCACCCAGCTCGCGCATTCCTGGCGTTGTCGCTTCCCTTCAGTGGGCTTCGCAAGTGGTACCTCTGGTAAACAGACAAAAAACTATGGAAAGATCCACCATTTTATAGCTGAGTAAATCAACTATTTCTATGGCCATTTTCAATAGCTATGTTATAGTTTACCAAAGGGTAATCCATGTAATCCATGTAATCCATCCTATATCCATTATCTATATTAAGTACCTAGTAACCCCCGATAGAAGTTAGTGCATTGATAGTGAAATACCGATAAATTGATATAAATTGATACCATTCTATATCCACGATGTATGGGAACCAATTGAAATGTGGAATATCTCAACTTATCCAATTTTGGTGGTTGAGCCACGGCCTTGAAAAAAATGCGAGTGACACAGGAGATCACCGCTACATAGCTCGATTCGAATAAGATGCTCTGATGAGTGGTGTCCTAAAATAGGGCTACCCCAAATCATCCATTTTAGATTGGGATGTTCCATTTATAAACCATCCATTTTGTGGTACCTTCATTTTAGGAAACCTCATAAACATAGTTTGAACTGGATGATGGCTCAAACCAGACTCAAAAACTCAAACTATTGGTGTGAACGGGATTTAGCGTGGGGGATCGTTCACCTTAGATTCCCATCAACCAAGGCGGCAGTTGAACTGATCAGCAGCTGGATTTTATATCAAGTAAACATGTCAGAGGATTTCACAAACTCCAGAAATTGTGCATGAATATTCATAGAGATTTGGGGGGCTGGATCATTCTTTTTCTACACTAAGAGTAGCTCCAAAATTCATTCACGAACACTCAAAAAGACAACTACCCTCTGGTAATGACTAACATAGCTATTGAACATGGCCATAGAAATCATGGATTTTCCCATTGAAAATGGTGATTTTCCATAGTTTTCTGTATGTTTACCAAAGGGTAGTCCATCTGCGGTCATCTTGGGCCTAAAATCTTCACCTGGGGAGCACCAGCTTGAGCTTGGTAGGTGGACAATATTCGAGTGATTCTACCAATTAAATCCAATGATAATCCCGGTATATCTCCACTTCGAATCCCAAAGAGATTGGGATTAGAATTGGACTATCATGACATTCCAAGTATCATGATTATCATTATATTGGGATTATTGGCATATTATTGGGATTATGATGGGATTATCATTTCTTGCTTTAGATGATCCCATCATCCCATGGAATTTTGGGCGGGTTTCCGGCTAGTCATGGGGAAATCCGTCGAAAAAATGGATGAGAACTGGGGGTATCCCCCATGACTTAGGAAACCGCCAAATGTATAGTCTGTATAATATAAATAATTGGTGATACATAATTTTACGGTATATGATAAAGTTTATAATTATGTATCACCAATTATATTATATTATATATTTATTTATTGGTGATCCAAAAAACATACACACCATATAATCCATATATGCATAATATACCACATGATATACCATTATTTTATATATTTATTCATAATTTACCATGTATGATATATATATAATATACAATGTGGGGCCCCCTAGATAACTAAGTTGCTTTATAACTCCCATTTCACTATGGTTTATGATACCTATAACTATAGTATTCATGGGATTTATAAACCAACAAACATAACTGGGTGGCCTCACAATGTACCATGTGTTTAGTACAGTGTGCCATTTATAGTGGATTTACCCATTAAAAGTGATTGTCCATTCAAAAATGTGATTTTCCATAAAATATACCATATAATTTCATTTTTTGGATCCAAGCGTCTGAAGCAGTTCAACTTCTGACGTTCCGTGTCGATCTCACCCATGTAGACCACCTCAGCGAAGGATTTCGGAAACGGCCGACGGATCCATGGATCGGAAACGGTGGCGGTGGTCAAAAGATAGGCAAACATATCGGTATAAAAAGCGGAACAAATGATATATATGTGGTGATTTAGACATGATATATATATATATGGTATATGTATGTATATATATATATATATGACATTGATAGACTATATTAATCTATATATGGTGATTTAGATGGTGATTCTTCACCAAGAATGTACAAAACCAAACGTGTATGGATATCATGGGAGGAAATGGAATGTGCAAGCAACAATGGCTACTACTGTTTCCGCAATTTATGTGGCCATATGTGGCTGCAAAATAAAACTGGGCTGGTGGTTTCCTAGTTATATGTTTAAAATTGTTTAAATCTGTTTCTTACATATTCCCATGTTTGGTGAAACCCAATTGAATTACTGTAATTGTTGAAACTACCAACCAGCAAGTTTTACTGGTTGCAAACCTGCAGTATCCCATTGTGATTCAACCAATTGCTTTTCATCTGGAGGCCACCAATCAATTTCATGTTAGTACTGAATGGTCTATTGGTCAAAATCCACCGAATGAATGCACACTGAATGCTATACGGTGCATTTTTGGGTACCAACATCTACCCCAACATGATATTATCATATGATATGTGAATAAACATTCCAGCACCATGGCACCCTGCAGCAGATGGGCAAATAAGAAACCAACATCCACCAACCAGCAATCTCCATGACATTGCTGCTGGATTAAACCCCACCAGTCGGTAGTTTCCCCGATGCCACTTCCGAACCAAGCCGCACATTCCAGGTCTAAGAGCGCACAGGCAGCTGCCGTGGCCACTCCGTGCTGACCCGCGCCAGTCTCGGCCTTGGCGAAGGAGAAACGGGGATCAGACGTCGGACTTCTGTGCGCGTCGTCATCCAATGTCATAAGAGAAATCCTTACCCTCCGGTAATTTAACATAACTATGGAAAAGAACCATGTATAGTGAATTTTCCCATGAAATATGGTGGATCTTTCCAGTTCGTTATGTAAACGTTTACCAGAGGGTAGTCCATCTGATGATAACCTATGGTTGACATATCTACTGTAGTATTACCAATGGGATGATGATATAAATCCTTAGCCATATGATAACATACTGGTGAATCAAACACCGACCAAAATATGCTCGTCATCTCAATCATCCCAACACATCCCGAAAATTTATGCTTGAAGAAGCTACCGAATATCCCATAGGATCCATGGTGCTGGTATATATGCTAACATTGGGGGTATATTGATGGTAAATGTATGTAAATGTTACCATATATAGCATACATGGATCCTATGGGTATTGAAACATTCAACCAGTACAAAGGGTATAAAGAGAACTCGCTACTGAATTGACAAGTCCCATCTTCCCATCCGGCACTGGCAGGACTAGGTTGATCCAATCCAACTTGACCATGGCACATGTTCCAATTTACCCATGTGGGATGGATGGAAAGGGATAGACATGGAATTTTAAACCTATGAGAACTCAATGGTTGAACCTGCCATGTTGAGATGCTGACAGATCATCCCGTGCGTGGGATAGGAACCATTCTTTCATCAACATGTTGACCTACCATTTACCAGGTTTAATTGGTGTCAAATGGCAATGAATCTGAGGTCTTTATGTTACTCTCCAACTAGTCTGCCGCCACACAATCGAACACCCATCTGAAATGTTGAATTTACCGCAGATTGGTTGGCATTGTTTGGATTTATTCTTAGCCATTTCACTATAGGTATATCCACCAAATCATAAACCGTAATTAATTATTTCAACACTCAACCACTTAGTTTCTTCTTCACACATCCTTTTTCTTCTAACGAAAGGTGATCTCAACCACTCTTCTCAGTGCAGCTTGCCACTGCAAACTCCGAACTTTCTGTGTAGTTGGATCCTATTACTTTCACACATAGTGATTTCTTGAACCGTATTTCAATTTGTAACTATGCACGTACGTAGGTGTAATATGTGTATATAATATGTGTATATAATATTAAATATATATATATGTGAGTGGCGGACAAAATTACTTACTACCCGCAATGGACATTGCCAAAGTGGGTGGTCCCCTATCGGTTGTGAAGGTCTGTACTTCGATGCTATGTAGAAAAATAGGGTATCGGTAAGTGGGTGGTCCCCTATCGGTTGTGAATGTTTTCGCACAAATTTGAACATCCCATGTCCACTCCGACTACTTTAGTTTTCCGCTAATTTTGTCGGTTACTCATATAGTTATATAAGTATATGAATATAATTATATATATACATAAATGGATATGCGCTTACTTCATATATACGTTAAGCCCAACTTTCATCCGCAGCCCGGGGCCCGGACGATGATTCGTTTCTTTCCCAATTTCATGGCCTTGGACGTGAAGGAATGGGGGTTGATCCCCAAGGGATAGCGGTCAATGAAATCTCTGGTGGTTTGCAAAGCCTCGCAGGATATCTGATGATTTCTGATGATTTCTGTAGATACATCATGATATATCAGGATATATCAGGATATATCTACATCAACAAACTTCCAACATCAAAGTTACCAACGGAACGAAGTAGCTTGGGCACCATTTCTCTAGTAGATTCCATGGATTCATAATATATTGGGCTACCCCAAGTTTGAGCACACCCAGATCTTACAGCTAGACCCTCCAGCTCCAGCTGTACTTACCCATTAAAATCGGTCAAATGAACTGTTGGATGGGGCTGCTTTTCTGAAATGATCATCGCTGTGAGATGCTATTGAGGGTCTAAGCACCTTATAGCACCTTAGCTACATTCTCTGCAGTTGTTGTCTGAATCCCTATAATTCATAATTTATCCGTGGACGTCCATCCCCCACACATGGATAAATCGTCGAGTCTGTGTTTTGTATTTCACCATCAG
>CAMXCT020002341.1:0-45224 GCA_947184155.2 Cladocopium goreaui
GTTTACACTTGTCTCCCAGTCCCTGTGCCTTTGGCCGCATGTAATTACACTTGTCTCCCACTTGTCTCCCACATTTGTCTCCCACACTTGTCTCCCACTCTGGGTTCCTTGGGCCGCATGAGCTTACACTCCCACTCTGGGTGCCTTGGGCCGCATGAGTTTACACTTGTCTCCCACTTGTCTCCCACACTTGTCTCCCACACTTGTCTCCCACACTTGTCTCCCACTCTGGGTTCCTTGGGCCGCATGAGCTTACACTTGTCTCCCCCGTGTCTCCCACTCTGGCTGCCTTGGGCCGCAAGAGTTTACACTTGCCTCCCCCATGCACTCTGGGTGCCTTGGGTCGCATGAGTTTACACTTGTCTCCCACACTTGTCTCCCACACTCCCACACTTGTCTCTCACTCTGGGTGCCTTGGGCCGCATGAGTTTACACTTGTTTCCCCCGTGTCTCTCACTCTGGGTGCCTTGGGCCGCATGAGTTTACACTGGTCTCCCCCTTGTCTCCCACTCTGGGTGCCTTGGGCCGCATGAGTTTACACTTGTCTCCCACTTGTCTCACACTTGTCTCCCACACTTGTCTACCACTCTGGATTCCTTGGGCCGCATGAATTTACACTTGCCTCCCGCTTGTCTCCCACTGTGGGTTCCTTGGGCCGCATGAGTTTACACTTGTCTCCCACTTGTCTCCCGCAGTTGTCTCCCACTCTGGGTGCCTTGGGACGCATCATTTTATACTTGTTTTCCACTTGTCTCCCCCCCTTGTCTCCTACACTTGTCTCCCACTCTGGGTGTCTTGGGGAGCCTGATTTTACACTTGTCTCCCAATTCGCTCCCACACTTGTCTTCCGCACTTGTCTCCCACTCTGGGTGCCTTGGGCCGCATGCGTTTACACTTGTCTCCCACTGGTCTCCCACACGTGTCTCCCACGCTGGATGTCTTGGGGCGCATGAGTTCACACGTGTCTCCCACTTGTTTTCCACATTTGTCTTCCACACTTGTCTCACACTTGTCTCCCCCACTTGTCTCCCACTCTGGGTGTCTTGGGCCGCATGATTCTACACTTGTCTCCCGCTTGTCTCCCACACTTGTCTTCCACACTTGCCTCCCACTCTGGGTGCCTTGGGCTACATGAATTTACATTTGTCTCCCACTTATCTCCCACACGCATCTCCCACTCTGGATGCCCGGGAGCTTGTCTCCCACACACTCTGGATGCCTGGGAGCGCATGAGTTTACACTTGTCTCCCACTTGTTTCCCATACTTGTCTCCCACTCTAGCATCTTTGGGCTGAGTTTGCACTTGTTTCCGACTTGTCTCCCACACTTGCCTCCCACACTTGTCTCCCACTCTGGTTTCCTTGGTTCGCATGTATAATATAGTTGAAAATTTCTCCATTTGTTTGGGGTCAACGCTGGTATAATTTGGATTCGCTGCAATTTTGCGGTACTTGTTGGCTGGCAGGCCTTTTTTGCGACTGCGTGGTACACTGCATTCTTTCATGCAGGCTAGTTTATTCGACTTGTTGCAAACATAATGCAACGAACGGTGCTTCGGACAGATTACTCACGTTTTTGGCTGCTTCTCTATGAATGTTCAAATGCAGCAACATCCATTAGCATTTCCATGGCTCATCAGGTGTGAATGTAATCGTTTCCACGGGTTTCAGACTATGACCGAGACCCTTCCCGGAGGTCCCCACCAAGAGGCAGATGCAAGTGCACTTTTTCACTCCAAGTTGGGCTCGGTAAATTGAGCCAGTCAGTTGATTGGCCCTTGAGCCAAGTTGCAACAGTCGGAGGACGTCTCAACGACTGTGAAAACTTTAAAAAAGACCTTAGTGGGGGTGCAGTGGTACTCTGTGCATGTTTCCCAAACCGCACTCCCCCTTCCTGCTTGCAGGAATCCAGGTTCCCCAACACCAAAAACAAAAGCTTCAGGGGTGGCCACGTTTCCTCTGGGAACTCGCCCTTCCCCCAGCCAGAAGGGCGAAGACCCTCGTGTGCCATAGTCCCAGGCTGGTGTTGGTTCCCCCTTCATCCAAGGGTCGCGTGGAGTTCCACTTCGGGTTGACTCCAAAAATTGAAAAACTACAGCCCTAACTTCGTAGGTTTTGAATTCCCTCTCTCACCAGCGCTGTCCTCGAAGAGCGCCCAACGGTGTTCTTTGGGTCCAGCAGCTGATGAGCTTTTCCCTGTATTGGTCTTTTCCCCCGGCAGCTAATGATCTTTTCCTTGGGTCTTGTTGATCTTTTTCTCCAGCCACCGATGTACTTTTCCGTGTGACCTATTTCCTTTTGGGTGAGCTTTTCGCCACATCTCTTGGGTCTTGTTTGACAAGGAAAACGGTGTATCCCACCCACTTGTCTTCGACCCACTTGGTCTCCCAGTAAAAATCCAAGATTATTTTTCGCTCGTTGCTGTCCAGGGTATTCCACAAAAATGTGACCCGGTAAGGATCCAACTGGTCGACCTTTTTCGGTAAAGTGGGGTGATCTGGATGAAATGAATTCTGTCTCCATTTGTAATGGATTCTTGTGATGATTCGTCCATAGTCCCCAGGGGCTGGAACATGCCACATGTCAATGGCCTGACCCTGTTCTTCAAAGCCTGTTATGGCCGGCGGCTTTGTCATCCATGCTGTGCCCTCTCCAGAGATGATATATTCCACCTCACGCATGACCACCTCAGGCATGTAAACTGTCCAGCTGGCTGGGTCTTCAGGACGTCGAATTAAATCTTGTCCCGGACGAATCCTTGGTCTTTGGGCCGGTGGCGGAGTCTCCGGTTCTGCTGGCCTTCTTGGTGTCTGGGAAGACTCAGTGTCCTCCTCCGGATGCTCCTTGTACCACTGTTCCCATTCAGCCTCGGTGTATTTGTTCTTCTTCTTCTTTTTCTTTTTCGGTTCCCATTTGTCACCTCATGCACCATCCCACCAATACCATTCTCCTCCATCCACTTCATAGTAAGCCGCTGCCTTAGGAGCTGCCTTAGAGGAGGAGGCTCGGGTCGTTTCTGCAGGTTTTTCCCTTGGCTCTGCAGGTATTGCCTTTCCATAGACTGATCTCATCCTTGCAAGGTAATCAGCCATTTTTTCTCCTTCTCTCTGTTCCTTCCATTTTCCCCACTCTTCATCATCGGTGGGTACTTTTTCCTCTTCCTTGGGAGTTGGCATCGACGGTTTTTTCGGTGGCGGTCTCCCAGGGGCTTTCATACCCTCTGGCAGCGGAGCTATCGGTCCCTTTGGGACCCTTTCCGAACCTCGCGATTCGGCTGTAGAAGGGCCAGGGCTTTTTTCACTCTCTGATCGCCTTGTTGTCGATTCCTTTTCCCTGTGTGGCGACCTAGATCGCCCTGTTTCACCCCGTCTCCGACGGTCTCTTCCTCTTTCCCTTTTATCATGGGCGCGATCAGCATCCCTCTCTTCGGTTTTTCTTCTTTTTTCCTTTCGATGATCTTCTCCCGGACGTGGTTCTTCTTCCTGATGTTCATCTTTTTCTACAGTTGGCGCCGCCGTGGAATGACCTTCTCCCCCACGTACATCTTTTTCTCGATCTTTCAGGGCCAACTTCACCATCAGTTCAGCTTGTTCCACCATTTGTCGATTGAACTGAGGAACCACCAGGAATGTCAAATGGCTCATAAGCCATTGGAAAACTTCCCACACCAGGATGACCATCATGGCATAAAGTATGCCAAAAAACTGACCAAAGACGCCTTGCGAAACATCTTCACCGTCCATAGCTGTCACTGGTACAGCAAGGCAGACGCGGACGCTTTTGAGCCCAAAACTTTTGGAAAAATAAATTGCTGCGGACAACCCCAATTCCCTAACGGAAAAACACTTAAATCCCGTTGGTTGCGGAGCTATCCCCTTTGAGGTTTCAGGATGGTTTTTCCCCTTACCTACCACATTAGAATTCCCCAAAAACCCAATTCCCCAAGTTGCAACCAGATCCCACGGTTCTGTGGAACCCGACCTTGGTACAACTTCAGCAGCTCGATGTTCTTCTCGATCGGACCTGGCACAATCCAAGTCCCAAGGTTTCTCTTGTCCATCACCCAGGATGGTCTTAGGGATGGGTTCTTCTTTTTCATAACTGTGCAATTGGGCAACATGACCGTGATGATCTCGTACCCGCAAAACTTTCAAAACTGGTGGATTTTCATCCCAAAAATAAACCCTTTTTGGTTTTGAGTTACCCCTTTTGGTCTTATTACCCCGTTTTAGGATACCCCTAGGTTCTTCTTCTACAGGGTGTTCAACTTGTCCAGGAATGTTCTTCTTCTCCAAAAACGGTAAGGCCGACTCCAACTGGAACCGATCCTTGACCACGGATTCAGTGACGCGATACGCATCAGCCAGTACTCGCACCAGCCTTCCAATGGCAGTGCTCAAGGCTTCATGCCGGAAATCGGCTAGTTCTGGATATTCCTCGGCCAGACCAACCACCTTTTTCACCACTGATACGCACCGACCAGCGATATCTCGGTAGTTGTCCCAGGAGGAAGTCTCCTGGTCTGGTTCTTCTGGACGTTGTTCTTCTCCCAGAGGTTATTCTTCACGATGGTTGGACCCCATTGATGTTTCCTCATTTGGAACCCCGGAACCTTGGTGATTGACGAACCTCCAGAACCTTTCCCAACTGGGCCTCACAGCGATGATCTTCGTCAGGAAATCGGCCACAAGTTTTACCCCTGGAAGGTGACGGATGATCCAATTACCATCCTTTAACCGCTCCCTTAGGGCTGTTGCTCGCAACCGCAAGTGTCGAGTCCTCCACGGACCGTCAGGATTTTCCAAGATGGCTATTGCAGCCGTGTTGTCTCCGTAGATGATCTTCTGCCCGATTTTCCGTCCTTCCACGACCTCTATGAGAGATGCCAGAGAATCTCCCATGACCATGGATTCCAACTAGGACATCAATTCCCCTTCGGCGGTGCTCAACACCACAAAAGCTTCAAAAGCTTGACGGCTGGCTTCCCATTGAACCAACCCTCCACCATAAAAACCTAGGATACCCTGCAGTGATCTTTCGCCCGCAGGGGCAAATGAAATGTCCGAGAACATTTCGACTTGCTGCATCTCCCGGTGAAATAGCAGATCATCTTCGGGACCACGATCATCACTTGTGCAAACCCCATAGCTGAGATGTTGAGTTTCGGTTCCCTTCAGGTAACCAAACACCTGTTGTGCGGTTTTCACCACCCATTTGGGCCGTTTGTTCACCTGTCTTCCCAATTGGCTGACGGCGAAACTGATATCCGGCCTTGTCCTTATGGACAACCACAACAACTCGCCCACCACCGTTTGAGCTTGTCGGATGTTTTCAAGTGCTGGTTGTTCTTCTTCCGGAAGTTCGGCATCCGCTTTCGTCATCGGAACTGGTCTTGGGTGTTCTACTTGATGTCGATTCAACAGATCCCGAGTGTAGGACTGCTGTCCCACCTTCAACTTCTTGTGATCCCCTTGACCGCTCCATTGGAGCTCGAACCCACAAAATCGAACCCAGCCTTTGTGATCAACTTCTTCAGGAGTGGAGCAAGTCCATTCTTCCTTCAGCCTCTTCAAGAAGCTGTGTTTGGCGTGAGGATCCGCAAGAACCATAAGATCGTCCACATAGACGACCACCAAACCCACTTGCCGATATCCATCAGGACGTACTTCTTCTCCCGGAGCGTCACCACCTTTACACAGGATTCTCCACAAATTTCCTTCCGGCGTTTGTTCCAGCTTGTACTCCTTCTGCATCTCCCCCGGGCTTGCATCTCCCTGCCATGTGAACCGCCGCATTGTTTGGTCGCGGTACACTGCCCAATGGGCAGGGCTGGATTGAAACCCATACAGGGCCTTGTCGACAAGCCAGACCTCATCCGGTTGGGTAATCCCAAAATCAGTCATGATCCTGGGCGGCACCACCGCCACGGTTTTGGCACCTTGTTCCACCGGCCGAGGAGCCAGTAGAAAAGCGGTCTTGATGTCCGTCGTGGCTACATCCCATTGGTGATGAGCTGCCTTTCGCAATGCACACCTTATCAGAACCCCGTCCGCTCCACTGGCATACAGCAGAGAGGAAGGCATGGGATCCGCTTCCGGTGATGCCAAGTTGCCGCAGATCACAGCGCGACATTTGTATCTCCCTCCAGCCTTGATCACACAGACCAATTTCCCCGGCACCAATTCGGCTTCAGGGTCAATCTCGGACCTTTTGACTGGTCGGATAGCTTTTGTTTCTGTAGTCAAGGATTTGTACTCGGCGAGCATCGAGTCGTACCATTTTTCCTTTTCCATTCTCACCTTGTGGAGAGGGACTGTAACAGTTTGAAGTTGTTCTTCTCCACCGCTACCATCAGCTTGTGCTGAACAGACCCTTAGTTGGCACACTCGCCTTTCCTCTTCCATCCTTGCAGTTGTTACAGCTTCCAGTTCTTCTTCCAAATCTTCACGATGTTCTTGTAGAAGTCGTAGAACTTGTCCCTGTATGAAACCGTTTGTGGGATCCACTGGAACATTCGACAGTTCTTCCCTAATGGCTTCCACAACTCCAAGGTGTTGATCTTCCTTGACCTTCAACAGGTGTGTCAAGCTAACGTTTCTGACGATGAACTCCCCCGAGGTTGGACTTCTTTCGATGTGCTTCTCCCCCGAGTCTGGACCATCTTGTGCAGAAACCCTTGAAACTTTGATTTTTTCACTTTTGAAAAGGTTACCGGGCCCCCCCCCTGCTGACACTTCAGCAGGCTCTACTTTCATTTTTGAGATTTCCGGCCCAAGGCTGTCAATCTCTTCCACAGGAGCTTCCGGATCTTCTCGGTTGAGTTCTTCATAAAGCAAGTCGATTTCATCAGGCTCTTCATCTACTTCGAGCATTTCGCTCGGTTCGTATGGCTCTGAATCTTCAGGTGGTGATTCGTCAGGAGGTGGTAGCGGAGCGTCCCCAATGGTTGGCGGCAACCTCATGACACCTTCTGGCGGCGTCTTGGAGTAAAGCCGTCTGTGAGGCCTCTCAGGATTGTCTTCTATCTCCAACCTGATGCGGACCCGCTCCCCTTCCTCACTCGGAACAACCACTTCTCGAGCATGAACCACCTTTCCATCTTTCTGTTGGACTACCCAACCCGAGAACATCATTGGACTCGGACACAGTAGGCATCCTGCTGTGTATGGAGACGGAATCGCCCCCTTTTTGAAACATCTTTTTGACCGAACCAAGACGTTGGCCCTGAAGGGCAGCATTGACAGTACGGGCACCCCCAGTTTCTCCAACTGTTGTCTCATTCGTTCTTCAGCACAATACCTCATGGCTTGAGGCCAGTCGGTCACCTCACTTCCTGCCACGCGGAGATACAGACGGGTTCGCCTTTTAAGCTGATTGACCTCTGATTCCACATGGCCGTTTGAGGCCGGGTCGTCTCCCTCCGTCATGCTCTGTCTTATAAGGCGCTCTGAGCACCATTTTTCTACCTTTTTTGACAGTAGCTCTTTAGCCCGATCACTATGCAGACGGTTGATCTTGATACCCATCGTGTTGAACTTCGCGATGCATTTTCCCAGGGCGACTAGGATTTCACTCACATGCCTTGACCCCAGAAGTTCCACCAATGTCACGTGCCGTACATTGAACGGCTGCTTGGATTCTTCTACCAACCTTTTGACTTCTTCCGTCATCGGGTCAGGATCTCCTTTTTCTTCCTTTCCACTGTTATCCTTCTCCCCCGACTCTGGAAGTTGATGATCTTCTCCACCAAGCGGGCAATCTCCCTCTTCGAGACCATCCCCCCACGAGGGTTCCAGAATTTTAGGTTTCCCCTTTTCTGGGGATTCTTCACATGGCATCACGATGTCCCTCGATGGAGCCTGATCTTGTGGTTCTTTCGGTCGATCTTCATCTTCTCCTCCAGTTTTGGTGATGTAATCCGGGACCAAGGCGGTGGCCACCATTGCATACTTCACCACATCCTTCCCAGAGGATAAATCCCTGACCTTTGGAAAGGGTCCCACGATGTCCACGCTCATCGCCCATGACGACGTCGTAGCATCGCGTCTCCTCCGATGTGGAGACCTTGCACCCATTTCCAAAACACAAGTCCTACAATCCCTTCTATATGGTCGATGGCCTTGACGAATATGGGCTTCCCAGGCTTCCTCTGACGTCATCTTGGCCAAGTGTGGCTCTTCACCCGCAGTTTCATCGCCTTCCTGTTTGAGATGTCGGTGAAGCGCTTCTCGGATGGCAGCCCTTAATCCCGGTGCCCATACCGCCCAGGTGGACGACAAATGGCAACGGTCTTTGATGTCCTTTGGCAGGGCCTCGGAGTGCTTGGTGCTGCGTTGATCTTCCAAGTCTCTCATGTCCTCCAGGTTTGTGAGGCACGTGGTCGGTTTCCGTCGTGAGTGCCCAAAGCACCCTTGATCAAAGGATACCAAACCCATTCCTTGGTAGCGGAGCAGCTGCATTAACTCCGGCCATGCACAAAAGCTTGGACTTTCTTCTTCGCGAGCTTGTGGAACATACGTCAACGGATCCTGTGGGCTCTCCAAAAGGAAAGCGGTTCTCACACGATGACGCTCGCGGCATTCTTCAGACCTTATGAACAGGCCAATTTGTTTCAGCAGCAGTGCTGCATCTGAATCAGCCAAGTTCTTCTCCCGGTCTGTCAATCCTGGTAGACCATACCGGTCATGGAAACGTCCACGCAATGGTCTTGGTCCCGGTTGTTTCTGCCTCAATCGGCTGACCGTCCGACAGGAAGGTCCCCCGATGATAGCAAGAAGTTTTCCCAGGCTTGCAAGTTTCCAAAGGAAACTCCATGTTCCCGGATTGTGTATATCTTGATTTCGACCTTCATTGATATCCAAAGTGATGACTTCAATCCCATTGATGGGATTCTTTCGCCATTCCTTCGCCCTTTCTCCAGCAAAAAGGTGGACTATAACCCCTTTTGAGGTGAGCAGCCTCCTTCTTTTGTGCCGGTTCCATGGTAAATCATGGTTCATTTGCGGATCTTCTTCATCTTGAACCCGCATGTAATTCCAAATTCTGTCCGGTGTTTCCGGAAATCGTGATCCCCACCACTTCTTGGTCTTCTCCGTGGGCTCTTCCAAGGTGAGCCGATGGTTGGTCCTCTTTTCCATTTCCATGTGCTCAATCTCAGTGATCAGAGCCAGAGCGTGGTCCTTTCGAACCACTGGACACCCAGACCTTAACCAACATTCTATGTTTCCCAGTCGTGGATGTTTCACACCACATCCTGCACGGGACCAAGTGATGGTGTATCCCAATTCCACCAAACCTCGAAGAGGTACAATTGGTTCCACCGGTCCCTCCGACAAGAGGGTTCCATTCACAGGATTTTGATAGAGCTGAGCAGCTCCATGTGCGAGTTCCACAGTGACCTGCACCGCGTTCTTGATCTCCTCGGTTGATCCCTGTCTCAAGGGGTGTGTCGCCCCACCATCCAATAAACCTGTTCCATCATCAAATTCAACTTCGAGATGATCCCCACCATGCCCCACCGATTTCAAGACCGGTCCATTGAGACCCTTCAAAAGGTTGGTCACTTCTCCCACAACCTTGTTGGCCTCCTCTGGTACAGGGGTTATAGTGACCGTGGACTCCTTCATCGGATTGATCTTCACGGTAGGTTCAGAATGTTCTTGAGCAGCACCTCCCTCTTTTCCGGGACCATTTTTCCTCTCTTGAGATCTTGAGCGGATTCTTGTGGTTTTGGCCACCTTTGGTTCCTCGGATCCACCTTGTGGACCTCGTGACTCACTTCGTTTTCCCGCCGGACAATCACGTCGGGAGTGTCCCCTTCCAGAACAGTTGAAACATCGGCCATCTTTGGAGTCCAGGACAGTGTGCGTGAATCGGCACCGGTCAGCATATTGGCATCCCTTATCTGTCAGCCAATTGATGCACGCAGTCTTGTGGACCACATTAGCCGCGTTAATCGGCAGCTCGGGCTTTTCTCCCCTCCTTCCGGTGGAAGAACCTGCTGCGTCTTCTGGTTTTCCCTTTGAAGCGCCCTTTGGTGGGTTTCCAGATGAATCCGGCCCACTCATTGACTTCACCCCTACCACATTATTGGGTTTAGCCGCTGGGCCCTCTGTTATGTTCCCCGGTTGACGGAGAGCCATTTCACCAGCTTCAGCTTGAAGAAGTTCAGAAAACGTTCTGATCTCTTGCATTCCCGGCCGGAGATCTATGCCCAAATGCTGTCTCACCGAAGACAACCGGTAGGCAGCTTGAGCTCCCCCCAATCTGGCCAAGGCATCACTCCTTTTTGCGACCACTCCGGCCAAAACCAGAGGATCGGGCAAAACCAATTGAAGTTCTTCGGCACGAACCACCCATCTTCTCCACTTCCGGATGGAGTTGACCATCTCTGCAGCATTATTAGATGGACATTTCCAGTCCACCAACATTTGCAGCAGGGCAGTTCTTTCCACTTGTCCCCCAGGTTGGAAGACGGTGTACAGCTTGAACATGACTTGACCCGCTGACATGTGTCTGTTCGCCACAAGGTCCTCGTAGATGTCCTTGGGGACGGCTTGAAGGAGCATACCCACCACCCGTTTCTCTGTGCGAGGCCACCTACGGGCCATGTCAGGTATCACAGGCGCCATCCGGAGCCTCATGAGTGGATCCGCTTGCAACCAGTGGTGGTATGCTTGTTCAACAGCAGTCATCACTACTTCCCACCATTGCTCTGAGGTGTAGCTCACATCCCCAATTATCTGTTGGGCAACTGTCAGCCAGTCTCCAAAGTCCAAAGATGTTGCATTCCTGTCCAGCTTCGGCAATTCGACCGATCTTAGCGTTTCGCCTGGTACTTCTCCCCCTGCCTGAGGTCCTGCTTGGACTACAGCTTGTTGTTGTTGTGGCGGTGCAGCTTGTCCTGGATTTCCTTGATGACCACCTGGGAGACCGGGATTTCCCTGATGACCACCTGGCGGACCAGGTGCTTGTCCGTGATTTCCATACTGCCCTGGCGGTGGACCCCCTGGCCAACCATAACCACCCATAGGTCCGGTGTTTCCTCCCGGAAATGCAAAAACCCCTTGAGGTCGATGATCTTGTCCTGCAGGTGCTCCTCCAACATGGACTTGAGGATTATACCATTGATTAGGTTGGTCACCGATGAAAAAGTGTTTTGTGTTTTCCGTGGCTCCCATGCAAGGAACTCCCATCGGTGGTCTTGACGCCGCTCTCTGCGGCATACCTCCCGGTGGTATTCCAATTAGCCACCCTTGATTCATATACACATCCATCGGCCGAAAACTTTGTTCGACCTTGGGCGCAGGAGGAACATTCCACAACTGACCTCCCGCCTGCATTTGAAGATCTTGATCATGGTGATGTTGAACTCCTGGAACTGGTTGATCTTGCACATGTTGTACCTGGGGTGGAACACCTTGAGGTGGCCCCACAGGAAAACCCTGCTCGACATTCTTCAGCTCCGGCGAGGCGGTTTGATAAGACCCCCCACTTGACTGAGAGCCCTTACTTGACTGAGAGCCCTTGTGACCTCCTCCGGCTTCTCGGACCCGTTCCAGGGCACGTTTCTCTTCCCGCGTGGCTAACCAATTTTCTCGATCTTGTTGGATCTCGGTCTTGCCCCGTTGAAAGAATTCCATCATTTGCTGTTTCAACTCCTCATACTTTTCCTTCTCCCTCGCGTCCGCCTGATCAATCAGGTCTTGCGACACTATGGGATAAGTCAGCTCTTTCACTGGAGTTTGTGGACTGCTCATTAGAGCTTCCACTCGCTTGGCAGCACTCCATGGATTCGTTTCCTCTGCAGCCATGACCCCGGTTACAACCCCAGGATCCACAACCGCCGTTCCCCACTGAGGCACCATTCCCGTAGGTGGCACTCCAGCACACATGGATTGCTGGGACATCCCAGCTGCCTGCAAACCCTGTGTTCCACCAGTTGCAGTATACACCACAGGTGCTCCCGCCGGCTGGTAGATCATAGGTGAGCCTGTTGGTGCCGCTGGCACCGATTGTTTAACGCGTGCATCTTCAGGAGACTCAACAGGTGAACGTCCCGGTCGCTCCAAAAGAGCAACGGTTTCCACAACAGCAGCCGCACCTCCACTCACTTCAGTTGAGCTTTGGTGTTTTCCACCCTGTCCTTCTTCTCGATTACCCACAACAGGTGGTTCACGAAATCCCTCAGACATCCGGGCAACTACTGGTGTTTGTGTCATAGGCACTCCCGAAAGAGTTAAACTATCCACACCTGGGGTCAAACCAGACAACAGACCGCCACTCCCATTTCCTCGTGCCACTTCAAGTCCAGGAGGTTCTTCAGGTGGTAAGGACACTGGTCTTGCGACTTCTTCCGCAACAGCCGGATTCTGGGCGATTCGTTCGCCCGCTCCAGCCCGGACCGCCGCAACCTGCACTAGGGCTCCACTTCCCCCAGCACCGGTCAATGCCATCACACTTTCTCCAACTTCCCCTTCCATCAGTGATCTTCGGGTTGAGTCTGATGATCTTGTCCCTGTTCTTTCCCCATGTGCTTGTCCAGGTGCGTCCATCTCCGCCAGAAGCCGGTCCAGCATTTGGTCTGCCGTTTCCGCGCGTTCTTCTTTTCCATGTCCATGGGTCCCATGTTGTACTTCTTCAGCATGAGCAGCCGCTTGAACTTGGCGTTCTTGTCGACGACGCTGAGTGAAGTCGCTGCTCGACATTGCTTCAAGGCAGCGTTGGGGTTGGGCTCATAACCCACGGGTTTCAGACTATGACCGAGACCCTTCCCGGAGGTCCCCACCAAGAGGCAGATGCAAGTGCACTTTTTCACTCCAAGTTGGGCTCGGTAAATTGAGCCAGTCAGTTGATTGGCCCTTGAGCCAAGTTGCAACAGTCGGAGGACGTCTCAACGACTGTGAAAACTTTAAAAAGACCTTAGTGGGGGTGCAGTGGTACTCTGTGCATGTTTCCCAAACCGCAGTTTCATTGAAAATTCAGCAGCGGTGTCAAGTAGAACAGGGTCAGATATATACATGGATATGATGTAAAAGTTCCATCTGGCTGCCTTGACACGCCGTGTGAGGAGGTAATCGGGAAGCTGTCCAGAAATTATCGCAAAAGGAATAGGAACCAGGGTTCTTGCCTTAATCGGGTCATAAAATTCTTTCGCATGATGTGATCATTTGATTGAGAACTCCGAAGCAGTGTTCTAGGAACCAGCAGAAGTTTGAAAATATGCTTGATGATTTTTGATTTATTGCCTTTATTGCCTTTTTCCACCGTTCTTTTTCTTTTGCTCAGGTACCTTGCCGTCTTCATCGTGCACATGCTGCAGGTGTGCGCGATGCGGTGACCAAGCTCTTGCGGTTGTCCCTGATGTTCGATGTGGCTGTTACCTTGGCTCAAGGTCCAAGCTTTGACTTATGATTGAAACAATCGTTCGAACGCCGGGTTACAGCTGCGGGGCGTTGGCAGGCGGTGCCGCGGGCCCCACGTCTTAGGACCCCTGGTGCGTTCCCTCCGTCTGCTTGCGCCTCCCAGCTGTTGCCTCCATCGCATGGCGCGGCTGGTGCGGATTTTGCTTCTCTACTGGGCTGGCCAGGAGGATGGGCATCACTCACTTCCCCGCCACGTCCGAACAAGTGGCTCCCAGCTCCAACACCTCCCTCTGTCCTTCGCAGCCCGTGCCGCGCATTGGGAGGAGGGCGCGGCGGAAGTTGACCAACGCCCTCAATGTTGCCTGGTCCGGCATCCGGATGCCTTCAAGTTTGCCCGCCCGGCAGCCGTGACTTCGCCAACGCTGGGGCTACTGCGGGGTGCGAGTCGGGGAGGCTTTGCACCCGGGGCCCTCCCCTGGCACACCCTTGCACCCCGCCATTGGTCGAGGCCGGTCCCCGAGCCCTGCTGATGATGCTGCACGCCCTCTTCGGCGCAGGGTGGGTCCACCACCTGATGTGGTGCGGTGCTTTTGCCCTGTCCCTGGTTGCGGGCATGCCGACGCCACTCGGGCCAGCGGATGGGGTTCTCACGACGCAATGCGGCATCACCTTGACGATCATTGCGCCGGGACCTTGGCGGGTGCAGTGCCCATGGAGTACTTGGACGCCCATCGCCTGGACCTTTGCTCGGTGTATGGGCTGTTGGTGGCGCGCCGGTTCAATGGCGTTCATCCCAGATGTCACCCACGTGCCGGCCAGCAGTTACCTAACCATAGGCCCGCCGGCCTGATGGACGCGGGGCTGCCCTCCCTTGACGGCATCATGGAGCTGGATGTCCCGACTCTCTGGCATGTCCCTCATGTTGCTCGGGGTGCGTGGGCACAATGCTTGGCCAGAGCCGCCAGCGCCGCTGCTGTTTCCAACACAGTGCCAGCTTGGCAAGAACTCCTCATGCTGCCAAAAGCAGTTCTGGTGGCGCCAATCCGTGGCGGTGCCCGCCACCATCAGCAAGCTGCCCTTGCCACGTTGCGCCGCTATCAGCGATGGCTGGCTGGTGAAGGAATGGACTTATGGAAGCAACTTCGGGCTCGGCCCATGGCCACTCGCTCAACCGCTAACAGTACCACTGCTACCCAGCACTCTCGATGCTGTGCTCTGGCGGCTGACGGGGAATTATTACGTGCATGTGCGGCCTTGACTGAGCCCGCCCCACTACCTCCTTCACAGGCCACCTTCGAGCAGCTGTCCGCCCATCACCCTCAGAGCGCAATGCCTGACGTCAGTCGGCTTGGCCCTCCCCGGCCAGCTGCGGT
The DNA here is from genome assembly GCA_947184155.2 of Cladocopium goreaui. Taxonomy (NCBI): domain Eukaryota; class Dinophyceae; order Suessiales; family Symbiodiniaceae; genus Cladocopium; species Cladocopium goreaui. Next base: position 14,737 of record CAMXCT020002341.1, read on the forward strand.
GCCAGAATTCTCGAGTGAAGCTGTCACCCATGAAGCTTGCAGGAGCCTCGATGGTCGGTACACGTCTGATTGGCCTTCTTCTGTGCAGGCGGCGGCCGCGTTTGATGCTGCCGTCTTTGCTTCCGATCATTTCCATGGAGTTCACCAACCCCGGCAGCAAACCTTGTCGGCGGCCTTGGACAAGGCCCAGCTTGCTCAGCTTCAGGTGTCGGCCGAAGGAGCATCCGAGCGGGCGCACCTTCAACTTCTTCAACAACCGGGCATCGGGGCGTGGCTGCTGGCCCGGCCTTCGAAAGCCCTTGGGCTTCACCTGGATGCTGCCTTTTTTCGCGTGCTTCTCCGCATGCGGCTCCGTGTTCCCGTTGCAAGCTCTGATGGCTATTGCCCCTTGTGCGACGGGATCGCGGACCGCTTCGGGGATCATGCTCGGGCGTGCCCTTGCGGCGGCGATCGCACGAAGCGCCACAACCGCCTCCGGGCGGTCGTCGCTGGACTCAGCCCTGAGGTCGAGAAACAAGGCTTGTTGCCTCAACGGCCGGAGGAGCGTGGGCTAGTGAATCTGGCAGACGCTGCGACCCGTCACAGCGACGGCCGGCTGATGTTTACATCCCTGCATGGGGGGCCCATGGGCCAGCAGCTTTTGATCTCGCCGCCACGAGTGGCATGCGAGGCTCAGTGCTTCCCGTCTCCGCTGCTTGTGGTCGGTCTGCTGCCACCAACTACGAAGGGAGAAAGCGAGCCCTCAGAACACGGAGCAGCACTGCCACGGCCAAGGCCTCCAGTTCGTGCCTCTTGTGGTTGAAACTTGCTGTGGTGGGTGGGGCCACACCGCTTCTGCCATTTGGAAAAAATTTGGGGCGTTGCATGAAGCTTGCAATCGGGCTGACGGCGTCCCAGGCTGTTGAGCAGCTGCTTCAAGCCTTGTCTGTGGCCTTGCAGCGAGAAAACGCAAGAGCCGTGCTCCGGCGCTGCTTGCCCCCAGCAGAAGACGCCTCCTGCTTCGCAGCGCCCTAGTCGGTTGGCCGTGCCAACGTCCACGTCTTGCACCAGCCAGCGCCTGAGTGAGTGATGCCTTTTTTATTTAAGCTTGTCTTTCTCGGGCAAACTCTTGTTGCCTTCTGGCGGCTGCTTCCCTTACCTGCGCCTTCCCTGCCGAAGGGCAGGAAGGTTTTTCGCAGGCAAGTGACGCGACAGCCCTTTTGCCACGGCAGTTGGGCACTTTGCATTCCAATCGCGTTGCCCTGCTGGCATCGCTGACTTTGCCTGCTTGGTCGCCCATTTTTCCTTGCCGTTTTTGCCTCTCATTGTAAACTTTGACAATATAGCCCATCAAATGATGGGACATTATCGTCATTCCAATTACCTTATCTTGGACTTCATCCGGCTTCCGTGTGCAGTATATACCAGGGAATTAGCTTTGGCTTGCATGGATTGACGCGCCGTCCGAAGATCTAGCGCCTAACGCGGCCATGTTATCGACAGAAAAAAGATCACGTTCATGATAAATCAGAAGAATTTCTGTGCAATCGGTTGCCGCTATTCTTGTGTTGCCTCCTTTCAGTGGAAGCTACATTATTGCACTTGCCGCAGTCGCTTGGCAGGTCCAGCACGCTGCGATGTCGTCATCTTTGCTAGTATTGTTGCAGCTGATGGTGCTCATGTGTCTGTTATCAATCTGTGCTTCTGAAACTAACAGTCTTCATAACAACCGAAATTTTCTGTTGTTCTGCCAGGTACCGACTTCATCGCTCAGAATTGCTGTTCCCAAGCATCATGTTCGAAAGCAGTAGTCGCATCTTTCTGTAGCCAGGTAGCTTTCCATCTTCATCCCGCCCATGCCGCCGCTCGGCTCGTGGAAAAAAAATAAAAATAAACGTGCCTGCGGACCTAGCATACATACTCATATAAATACCATAATATTCATATGAATATATATATGAATATATATATACACATATACATCCATATATCCATACATCCATACATCCATACATCCATACATCCATACATACATACATAGATACATATATATATATACATACATACATATATGCATGCATACATGCATACATATATACATACATTATATACATTACATACATTACATACATTACTTACATACATACATACATACATACAACACAACTTGTCCATACACAACTTACTCACACTTACTCTTCCACACACAACTTGCTCCACACCAATCCTTCACCATCTCTTTTCTCTTTCCTGCCTTCCCCATGCCATCTTTACCTTTCTTTTGCTGCCTGTTGGAAGAAATTGACATGTGGGGTTATCCGATCCTTTAATATTATGGCACAGAGTTTCAAACACCAATGTTGAGTAAATGAGCATGCCGGTTGAGCGTGGGAATGAATCGCAATGCCTTTGACTTGCCTGCTCAAGTTGATAGGGGGTGGCAGACCATGGCGACGCTTGGATCCGCGGCTTATTTCCTGCTGAAAGGGGCTGGTGGCGTTTCTCACAAGCTGGTTGGACGAATAGTGGAGGCTAGCGAAGATTCTGTTGTGGTGGCATTATTGAGTTCAGAAGTCCCAGCTGGCATCTCCCAAATTTTGACCGTGCCTGCAGCCAGCTCACAGCCCAGTTTGACTTTCTTGAGGATAGCCACCAGTGATTTCTCTTCAGTGACCCCGGCAGGATGGCCCGCTGCAAGTCACCTTCCCAAACAAGCCATTTGCTTGGCTGCTTGGCAAGGCCTCGAAGATCCTTCTTTGGTGAGCAGCGAAGCCGAGAAACCAGTGGCGAAGGTCAAAGGAGTTTCCAAAACAGTGCAAGAAGATATGGCCCGGCTTCGCAAGACTCTCACCCCAGACTCCGACGAAGACACAGAAGAGTCCTCAGAGGATGGCGAAGGGGGTCTCCCTTTTCCCAAGACCATTGGGTTGCTAGCCCCGGGTGCCAAGGGAGCAATCACTTCCAAAATGGGGGTCGAGCCGAAGCCAAAGAAGAAGGAGACGGATCCTTCCGCCGCCCTCATGACTATGATGGAGCAAGGGTTGGCTCAAGGCCAAAGTCCCGCCGACCTGATGCCTATGATGATGATGAGCTTCATGCTGAACCAGCAGACCCAGCAAGGCCGCAAGGGGCGCAAGTCGTCGGCAAAAAGCAGCGCTTCCACCGACCATGGTGGTTCCAGCTCCGAGAGCGACAGCGACAGCGATGCCATCTCTGGAAAAGGGATGAAAGCTGTGGTGACACTCCATCGCCTGCACCGGCGGATCAAGCGTCGGCCAGGCAGCATCTGCAAGAAGTTCGAGAAGGAGATCACCACCGAGTTGGGGATTGTGCCCGGCCAGCCTTGGACTCTTCGTCAATGGCTGGCCAAACAGCCCTGGGGGAAGTTCCGTGGAATCTACAGGTGCGCAATCCAGGATGCCATTGCCTACGAATATCTACGCAACGGTCAGCACGAAGTGGCGGCTGCTCAGCTAGCTCAGAACATGAAGTCGAAGATCCAAAGTGTGCTGCAAGGTGGGGACTGGAGTGCGGCCTGGCTTCTGACAGGCATAGCCGACCCACTCACGAAGAAGGAGTGGGGAGGAACGCAGGAGGAGATGGCCGTAGTCAGCGAGTATGTCAACGCCTTGGCCAAGCTGAAGAAGAAAGTGAAAGAAGCCAAGGATGCCAGCCAGGCCGAGGAGGGAGATTAGAATCCCATCCTTCAGCATCTTCAGTCACTTTGGTTGATTTCAAGAAGTTTTTGCATGACCAGCTTAAGGGTCGCTTGGATCCCTTGATGTCTGGATGCTCCAAGAATTCAAAGTTCGTTAGTTATTACGCCTGGCTTGAAAGTGCTCATGGTGCGTTGTCCATTGTGGCGGACAGCTCAGCAGCTCCTCTTTTTCCCTGCTCTCTACCTTACCCGGAGGCGTTTTACTCTGAAGGGGCAATCAGTGGCTTTTCTTCTAGGACCACGTGGGCACGTCGCTACCTCAATTCGTTTGTGGCTTGGTGCAACTATGTGGAACTGGGTTGCCCTGATTGTAGGGAAGGAGTGTGTGAGCCGCCAGTCACCTATCAGTCTGAGGCTTTTGCTCGGAGGTTTGCTGATAGATGGCTGGGCGAGGTGGAGGAATTCGGAAGCCTTGACCTTTTGAGTGGGACTTTGGAGTTACAAGGCGGCCGGTTTGCAGTGGAACAAGCTTTTGATTTGGTGAAGTGTACAGCTGCTGGCTATTTTAGTGAGGCCGGCGCCAACCTGTCGGGAGCTTTAGAGGTGCAAGTGGATCGTGTGGCGATTCCTGAAGCGGCTGGAACAGTGAACCCTGCAAGCATTTTGCCGGCAGATCGAAAGGCAGTCTTTGAGAATCTGGAGTCGTTGCGTCGGCCTGAGCCCTTGTGGGATCCGGTGGTGCCCTCTTGTCACCGTGTTGCCCCTCAGGAGGAGATTGGGTTGATGCGGAAATTGTTGAAACACAAGATGGTTGTGTTGGTACGGGAATGTGATCTCCCCAAAGATTCTTCGGGTCGTTTGTTAAATTCGGGTTTGTTTTGCGTCCCCAAAAACGAAGTTGAAGATCGCCTGATCTTAGATCGACGCCCACAGAATGCCACTATGAACAGATTATCGTGGGCAAAGCTGCCAGCTGGTGCTTGTTTTTCCCGGTTATTGTTGCAGCCAGACGAATACCTTCGGGGGTCGGGAGATGATTTAAGACATTTTTATTATTCTCTGGAACTCCCCTCCAATTGGATTAGGTATAACTCTGTTGGCCGTATTGTTGATCCTATTCTGGTGCGCGAATTTGGATATGATACTGCTTATCGATATAGAGCATGTTTTCGAGTCCTTGGAATGGGCGATCGGAATGCCTGTGACATCGCACAAGCGACGCATGAGGCCTTGTTGGAGAGCGCTGGTCTTCTCACTCACAGCACAACACTTATTTATGGAGAACCTGTACCCCCAGGGCCCATATATGAGGGAGTGTATTTGGATGACCTGCTGGTGGTTCAGAAATGCAAGATCGAGGAACCAGTACCTCTTGACGGGTCTTTTGTTCCCCCACCGCTCAGCTCCGATGACCAGGATCAGCGGCGTGTGCAACAAGCTGAAAAGGCTTATGCTGAGGTGGGACTCCCGAGAGCTGTGCACAAAGCATTCCGAGGTGAAACTGAATTCAAAGCATGGGGGGCTGAAATACATGGTATCCGTGGGACGGCTGGTGCCCCCCTTTTGTTTCGACAGCAGGTTTGGTTGCTTCTTTGTCGGGTTGTCAAATTGGAGTTTTGCACCAAACATATTTTACAGAAGCTGTTGGGGTACCTTTGTTTTGCTTTCCAGTATCGGCGTGAGCTCTATTCTTTGCAGCATCATATTTACAAGTTTTTGCAGAAGATGCCCAACTCTGGTTGGCGATCTTTGCCAGGTTTTATAGTGGATGAACTGCGATCGATGGGACTTCACTTAGCCTTTGCGTTTTGGGACATGAGACATCAAATTTCCCCTTCAATATTGAGTACCGATGCCACGCCCACGTCAGGTGGAGCTGCCCGGACCGAAGTGTCCGACCCTTTGGCCGCTGAACTTTGGCGGCGGAGTGAAGTACGTGGGTCAGCTGTGCGTCTAGATGAAAGTGACCTTCACCGCATGTTGAGTGAGTGGGAAGCTCCTTCAGAACCTTCTGCATGGGCTAGTGTATTGGGTAGAACACTTCATTGGAGGCCAACTAGTTCTTACACTTTCCGGCAAACCAGTCATATCAACTTGCAGGAAGCACGTGCCGTGAAAAATGAGGTTAAGAAATTAGCCCTGGAGGAGGAGTCCTGGGGAAAGATCCAGGTGAGCCTGAACGACTCTCGTGTGGTGTGCGGTGCCTTCACAAAAGGGCGTTCAAGTTCTTTCAAGCTCAACGGAATTTTGAGAAGCATGGTGCCATATTTGGTCTTTGCGCATTTGGTATTATCGTTTATTTGGGTGGAGACGGGTGCCAACCCAGCGGATTATCCCAGCAGATTCAACCCTATTCCGCCGCCCCTGCCTTGTCCTATGTGGCTGAGAAGCTTTGGGATGGGTATTCGTAGGAATATTGGTTGGGAACTTTTTGCAGGCTCAGCGAGGTTAACTTCGGCCCATATACATGCTGGTATACATATGTTGGACCCGGTGGATATTATATATGGTTCTGATGTGCTGTCGCCCAATATTGATGATACTATACTGATGCGCTGTCGCCCAATATTGATGATACTATACTGATGCGATTGCTTCTTTGGCTATGGATGGCTCCTCCCGGTGGTAGTTTTTCTCCTTTGCGGAATTTGGATCATGGTGGCCCCCTGCGACCTAGAGGCAACCCCCAAGGTGATGAAAGTAACTGGGAAATAGCTCGGGGGAACCAACTTTGGAGGCGAGCTTTGGAATTGGCTCATACTTGTCTATCATTGGGTATTTTCTTCTTCATTGAACATCCTCGGGGAAGCAAAGCATGGCAACTTCCTGAAACCCGTCGTTTGATGAATCGTCCCGGGGTCTTCTTGGCGGAAGTTCACTGGTGTATGTATGATGAGAACCGCGTAGGCGACCCCAACAAGAAACCTACTCGTGTTTTGACTTCTGCTCCTTGGTTCAAGAAGTTGGTTCGGGTGTGCGACCGTAGTCACCATCATGGTCCCCCTTTAAGAGGGAAGAGGGCAAAGTTGGCGGGAGCATATCCCTGGGGCTTTTGTCGGTTGCTGGCACAGGCTTGTAGTGAGTGGCAAGGATGGTGAGGTTACGCAATGCAGGTTTGTCAAGAGAGTATCGTCGAAATCGTCGCGATGCTGGAATATGGTTGCTTAACTTTGTGGCTAGTTTGGGACAAAGACTACACGCAAAGATGCCTTCTTACAAGATTGACTCTTGGTTGGAATTGGGTGTTCAACGTGCTTTTGACGAAGGTGTGAAGCTATACTATGTGACTCTGGGTGTCTTGTCTCTACAACAAAAACTTCATCTCTCTTCGCCCTTGTTGCGGAATACATGGCTGGCTATTAAGGGATGGCGATCGGCTCTGCCTTCCAAGACTCGGGTTCCTATCACTAGCTTTCGACTGGAGTGTGTGGTGATCACAGCATTGGGCAGGTGTGTTTCTACCAGTGGTCTCAGCAAGCGACAGTGGTTAGTGGTAGCTTTGGGGTGGTGGTTGTGTTTTGCATGTTTATTGCGGCCTGGTGAAGTCCTCAATTTGAGACGGCAGGACATTAACCTTCCTGAGTGTGATGCCGATCTGGAAGATGCAGATGCTGTGGTTATTATTAGGCGGCCGAAAACTAGGCGAATCTGGAGAGAGCAGTTTGTCCTGTGTAGTGACAAGAGACTAGTCCGATGGTTGTTTTGGTGGTTGGATGGGATGGCTAGTAGTCAGCTGGTGCTAGGTGTTTCTCGCTATATTTTTGCAAGCAGATTCTCTGACGCCTTATCCCGGATGGGGTTGGAGGATTGCAAGTATACTCTGGGTTCACTTCGCGCGGGTGGTGCAACTCACCATTTCCAACAGCATCGCAACCTAGGCGAGTTACAGTTTTTAGGACGTTGGACAGCAGCGTCAACCTTGCAGCATTATTTGATGGAAGCATTTTCTGCGCACGTGACTTTGCAGGCCAAGGCCAATGTGAGGAGTCAGCTTTCTTTTGTCCATGAACATATCAGCGTTTTGGATCATCCTCCAAAAATTCGGGCTCGAGACTTTTTGAAAACCAGTGGGAGGTGAAATTTGCAGTGCCAGAATTAGAGGCATTGCCTTATTTTACTGAATCTCATCAGAAGTCATGGGCAAAGCCGGAGGAAACCTTCCACGGAGGCCAATTAGCCGGCTCAGGAGTCGGGCGGCGGAAAGTGGAGAGCCACCTTCAAGTCACAAAGCTCTGGCCCCTGAAGTGGCTGAACCTTCCCATGCCCTGACGCGAGCTACAGCTGAAGACAGTACCACTCTGGCGCATGCCGCTGTTCGTGCTGTAACACAAGCTGCAGAAGCATGTGAAGGCATGGAGGTGGAACCGGGTATTAGTATGAACGAAGCTCTTTTGGACCCAGTGCATCGCGCGCAAGCAGCGCGATGGAGAAGTAGTCCCGAACACCGAAAAGTAGCGGCCATTTTGGCCAGGATGATGCAAGCTCTTCATGGGATTCGGCCTGCTTGGATCTCCAGCCCTGGAAGTCAGAACCCACCGGTTGCTGAGCCCTTACCGGTGCGGCGTGCTACCACTGCTGGTTCCCATGGCTCACTCCCAGCTGGAGTCCAGTGGTGCCTCCAGAAGATTCGTGCGTTTTCTTATGGATGGAAGACTTGGTGCCTGATAATGCTGCTCGTCATATTCCCCAAAGTTTTGGCTTCACTGCTAACGCTGATGGTTCGTCTTTGTGTCAGAGCTGGATTCGCTCTTGTAGCTCGCCTGATGAATGAAGTTGGTCGCGAAATGCATGGCTTGGTCCTACATATGACTCAAGCCTCTAACATGCTTGAGGAATGGGTGCTTCTCACCTTGGAGGGCTTGATTTCTGCTCCTGCACCCCAACAAGTACCAGTGCCTATGTCCTCTTCTTCTTCACCTACCTCTTCATTTCAAGTTCAAGGCGAGGGGGCCTGTGGGACATGCCCCCCTCCCTGCCCCCCCTGGAATTTCCTTACTGCTGCGTTAGTGGTTGTGGATATCGCGCTGCATCGCCGGCACCGGGGTGGGGCGGGTTGAAAGATCCAGCTGGATGGATGGATGATTTAATTTGAGATCGTTTCAAAGTGACCTGATGATCCCTATTTGCAACTGTCCAATGATCGTTTCAAAGTGCCGATCTGTACTGGATGGATTTAATTTGAGATCGTTTCAAAATGCTCTGACGATCCCTGTTTGCAACTGTCCAATGATCGTTTCGAAGTGCCGATCCTTTTTGCAAGTATCCAATGAACTTAGAGAACCAGCGATTAGCACAGCCTTGGCGAAAAGAATAGCTGGAGCGCTGCCCAAAGTCAAGGTGATGAATGCAGAGTTTGAATGGCACAGAGTTTCAAACACCAATGTTGAGTAAATGAGCATGCCGGTTGAGCGTGGGAATGAATCACAATGCCTTTGACTTGCCTGCTCAAGTTGACCTCCTCCGCCCCAGCCACCTCCTGGGTTGAAAGATCCAGCTGGATGGATGGATGATTTAATTTGAGATCGTTTCAAAGTGACCTGATGATCCCTATTTGCAACTGTCCAATGATCGTTTCAAAGTGCCGATCTGTACTGGATGGATTTAATTTGAGATCGTTTCAAAATGCTCTGACGATCCCTGTTTGCAACTGTCCAATGATCGTTTCGAAGTGCCGATCCTTTTTGCAAGTATCCAATGAACTTAGAGAACCAGCGATTAGCACAGCCTTGGCGAAAAGAATAGCTGGAGCGCTGCCCAAAGTCAAGGTGATGAATGCAGAGTTTGAATGTAATATTTTAAATATATACACATATTATGTAGATTCGAAACAGAGCAGAGCTCCTGAGCGCCTCATTTGATTTCAGTCAAGGCCACCTGTGGAGCCTCCTCCACCACCTCCAACGCCGGATATGTCGCTTGCCTATGCTAGCCTCAGTTTCTCTTGATCACATGATATCACATGGTCATTTTTTGTTGACATTTCACAACGAACAGAGTATAGTAGTGAAGTAGTGGACACAGACAGAAAACACAAGAAGCGTCGTCCCTTATGATGAAAATTTGGAGGCAGTATATCGAAATCCATTCGCTTCATTGGGAGTCCAAAGGTGGTTTCACTATTGCTGCACTTACAGCCGGTACCAGCGTTCAGGATGGATCCTGGCATGCGGGACATGGGCTATGGCCAGGTGGGGGGCCCTGGGGGCTGAAGCTTTGCAATAGGGGTGAAAGCGCAGACAGATTCAAGACATTTCAAAACAAGCAGGATACAACTGATACAACTTGCGTTTTTTCCCGGTTTGAGCAGAAAAGCAGGACAGATTATTAGCGAATGACGTTGACTACATCAAGGTTGCGCATAGATGTGCTTGAACTATGGCCAGACACGCACGTTGATATTTGGATGGGACCCAAAGGAAGTGTTTGTGTCTGCCATTGAGAGAAAGTAGCTTGATCAGAAACTTGATCAATCCGACAAACCATGCCTTTTGAACCAAGGGCATGGAGGAACGCTCCGTGGTCCTATCCTGAAATAAATCTCCAGAAATGAATCAAGCGGATGGTGGTTTTGGTGATGTCGGATTTGCTTTGATGGTTTTTACGGATTGCAAGATATGGATCCAGATAATGACTTTTGATATGCACTCTTTGTGAAGGAGGTTATTTGCGGGAGTGGTTCTAATTGCGGCGTAAGTATTGAGCCTTAAGACCTTCAAACTAATTACATAGCCACTTTATGGGACTCTTTCAGAGAATTCAAATGGCTGACGCTGATGGATTGCAGATTGATTTCTGGTTGGTGACAATGCCTGCTCTCGCTCAGTATGCTCAGTAAGCTTATGAGCAGCCCTGGGGCATTGTCCTTCGGAAATTGTGCCTCCGGTCCATGAGCATATTTTCACTAGGCAATTTGGATGACCTTAAGTGGTTTCATTGCAATGGGACTGGATCATTTGAGGTCCGAGATATCCTTGGCTTGCCTGGCAATTCCATGAGGCCGCATGTTGTCATGATCAAGTCCCACTTCTGCTAAGATAAGAGTCATGTTACTGTTAATACATGTTAATACAATTTAATACATCATTTTCAAGTTTCATCGCCTAGCAAGCTGAAAAGCGTCTTATGTTTGACAGAACGTGTGTTGTGTTGACATCATCTCGATCACCGCACCAGCTGAACCCTTTGCCTCAGTTTACCGCTGGATGGTCCTCCAGCTGGAAGCTTGGGTGAACGCGCGTCTCCGCAGATTTGGTGTTTCTGGTGCTGAGCGAAGAAAAAGGAGGATGTACGAGAACGTATACCACAGTAACATACAGTAACATTAAAGATCATTAAAGTATGAACATGTGTTAAAATCATTTAAAATCACGTACACACAAAAGATACATGAGCAATCATGAGCACTTATACCTTTATGAAGTAGATTGAACTGGAGAAGTCTGAACAAGTCGCCAACCTCTCAGGCCCCGCCGGTTCCAAGTGCCAACGGCCTCAGTTTGCGAGTTTTGGAATCAGTTTGCGAAAAGGCTATGACATTTTTTTTGGCAAACAAGAGTTTTGAATAGTTTCGAGACTTTTGGAAAGGGGGAACAGACATTCACAAGACGAGTGGGAGAAGAACTTCAGCCCGAAGCCAACTGAGATGCCTTTTGAGGTGATGCCTGGCAGCGCTCAGCCCATGACCTTTGGCGCGTCCCAGCGGAGAATGTCACCGACCCAGGACGAACTCAACGGATTTCCCATGGATTTCGTTGCTTCGGGAATCTCACTGACTGGCAAAACTAGATAGGCAATGATAGGGATGGGCAGCTGGGCATAAAACATTTCTTTGGCTCGGTCAGTTTGGCGAGAGTTTGTGGAAGGTGTGTTCGTTCCACCTGCCTGCTATCACCATTTGTCAGCCAAGGCCGGAGCTCACAACGTTGAAAGGCTTCCTTCGGAGGGGTGCCTTTGACGAGGGGGTCTCAGAGGGACCTTCCCAGAGTCAAGGAATATGGACTTGAGATTTGTAGGATGTTGACAAGACACAAGCATGGCCTTTCGACGTCTTGAGAGCTATGCCGTGCCCATAGTTTGCTACCACTTAAAGCACCAAACGCGAACGGGAATCTCATATCTGCGTTGCAGCTTTGCAATCCTCTCCAAGGATGAAATTCCGCAGACCAAGAAAGATGCTGATTCTGTGCAGAAGATGCTAGAACGGCTACAGGACTGCCACGGGTGAATCGTTGGCCATCAGGAGGTTTGTCTCAGAACAATTGAGCTGGAATGCTGACTTTGCACAAATCATGATCAGACTCGGAAAGCACAGGACACCAGGGCCTTAGTACATGGCAGAGCAGAGCCCATTGCGCAAATTTCCGAGTTTCGGGGGAAACTGAGCAAATCAGGTTTGAGATCGACCGCCGCAGTGATTTCTATTCAAAATCAGTAGATGGCGTGACGGCTCGCGTCAGCGTTTGCGAAGTCCAATGCGTCAACGTTCTCCATGTGTACATGATGAACCCAGCAATTGTATTCATCCCAACATTCTTCATCCGCAGGCGTGGCATTCTTTCAATCTCTACCTCAATATCCCAGTTGGTTTTGCAAATACTTTTTTTCCGGTTTTTCCGGAGTCCATTTGGTCACGAATTTACAGTCCCCAGGTTGATTGAAGTTGTCCACTGACTGCTGTAGAAAGTATTTTTAAAGGAGTCCTTTATTGAGATGGAAGATGAAACTCGGTTGCAACAATATGCAACACATACACAATATTACATAATATATAATAATATAATAATATATAATAATATGTATATTTTTTAAATACCTTAATATAAGCAGCTGCATACACTGTTGCTACCCTGTAGGTGCAGCAGCTCTTCTTGACGCTCCTTGTGTCGCTTTCAGCCAGCATCCTACTAGGCGTCTTCATCCTGTTCGTCCTATTTTGCTTTCGACGACGGAATACAGCGCTTGCCCAGGAAAAAGAGGAAGAACCGCCAGAGACAAAACCGTGCGGTACATCAGACGACGTGCCGTATCCCAAAGTAAGTGTTCTCCAGCAATTCCTGGGGCGGGCAGTTTCTCAGTTATGAAAATTCAGTACATTGTCAGATTCTTTTTGCTCCAGTGAATAAAAACAATGTCAACAAACTTGAACACGACCCTGAAACCATTTGAGGCAGAGGAGCCGACCAGCCCTGCATTGAAGAGTCCACAGGGCATAGTCACATCTGAGCAGCTGCTCTACTGTGCAGTTCAATGTGCAGAACTTCTTTCTCCTCACCTTGCTGACAATGGGACACAGCTTGTGGCGCTGTATTTACAGCCTGGGCCACGACTGATTGCGGCAGTGCTGGGAGTTTGGCTTGCACAGTCTGCTTGGACACCCTTGGATCGGAAGAGTCCCAAGAGAAGGCTGCAAGACTTGGTGAAGCAGATGCAGCCCAGTGCGGTCATTTGTGATGATGATGCACCCTTCAAGCAGCTGGGTATCCCCTTGGTTCACGCCCAGAAACTCAGCTTCAAAGGTTCCAAAAGGATTGCGCAGTGTGAGGAGTCTCTTGAAGGGCTGGCACAGGTGATTTACACGTCAGGCTCTACGGGTACGCCAAAGGGTGTGATGTACACACACAGCCGCCTGGCACATTCCACCCACTTCTTCGCGGAGCAGTGTGGAGTCTCTTCGTCATGCAGGGTCTTGCAGAAGACACCCAACATTTGGTCGGTGTTTCGCCATGAGGTCTACCCTGCACTGTGCAGAGGAGGGCTCATCATCCACCCAGAACCACATAGGGCCAGCGATCCAATACATCTTGCAGAAGTCATCACCTCCAATTCTGTCTCTTTGCTGGTTGCAAGCTCAGTTGAGCGACTAGTTTCGTTGTATATTCAACCTGCAAAGTGATTCATACTGATTCATATCCCCTGAATGCTTTCAAAGCAAACACGCCTCTTTCTGCATGCTTTTTGCTTCCGTTTCCTGCGATAAACATCCAAGCATTGAAGATGTAGGATTTGATATTTGACAGGTGTCAGACACAGCATAATGATACCGAAGAAGCGTGTTCTTTACTGCCAGGTTGCGACGCCGACAGTGCTGGAGCTCATCTTGGACTCTGGAGAAAGCTTGTCCAGTCTGCAACGAGTGGTTTGCATGGGTGAGCCTCTCTCATGGCGGTTAGCAGGCATCCTCATGAAGCAGCTTCCGGCAGTGCAGATCATGAATTTCTACGGCTCGACTGAGACAGAAACTCACCCTGATTAATATCTTACTTATCTATACTTATCTTATGATAATGCCCGGTGTATGATGTGTTAAACAGGAAACACATGGAAACACACCAACGTCTCAAAGCCTCAGAACCGCAACTTTGCAATGGAACACAATGAAGTTCTTTTAGCTTGACAGCCATGTTTCTCACTCCACTCTTTGAATAGCATCACCGAAAATGTCTTTAGACTTTAGACGCCTCTAGTGATTTGGTGCAGGACATTCATGTTTGTACATCTCGGATTTTGTTAGCATGGTTTCTCCACCAAGTGTGAAAACGCTGTGAGGAAAACACAACCTATACGGTGCCTCGAACTTACGGTGATTGGCAAGCAACTTCCGCGGTTCCCGCAGGACAAGCTCAACCTCACGTGTCCGTTCATTTGCTACAACCAGGCTCTATGGATGTCTGTAGCGAAGGCGAGATCTGCTTCGGTGGTGTAATGTCCTCAGGCTATTGGCAACGACCTGATCTCACTGCCATGAACTTTGTCCAGCATCCTGAACTGGGCTTGTTGTATCGCACTGGAGACCTGGGAAAATGGCAACGTTCACAGCTGGTGGTCTTAGGTCGCATTGATCGCCAGGTCAAGATCCGGGGCTGTCGGGTGGAGTTGCTAGAGCTGGAACTGACCTTGCGGCAACTGGTGTTGGATTGTGGCGGTGCTGAATGTGCTGCCGTGGCAGCACAGGGAAGTGATCACTTACAGATTGTGGCCTTCGTTTGCCCAAATCCCGAAGATCCTGACAAACTTGACCTGGAGGTCGTGAACCAGGAAGCTCAAGCAGTGCTTTCACCACAGCTGATGCCTAGCCTATTTGCAGCCTTGCCCAAACTGCCACGCCTTGCCAAGGGAAAGCTTGACTTAATGAGTTTGAAGAGTTTTGCAACAGATGCCCTGGTGAAGCAAGAAAATCAGACAGAATCAGTGGTAGATTCATTGGGAATGTTGCAACACTTGACAAAGTCTCAACTAGAAGAAGATCGGTGGCAACAGAATCAACAGGCCTTCTGGACCCTCCTCGTGATGATTCAGCATTTCAGCGGGATTTTGGGTCATGGAGTTCACAAAAATGGAGATTTCGGATACACCTTTACCTGCCTCCTGGCCTCATTTTGCCATGGCCGGGACATGATTGCCATGGTCCTATTGCTGGGCTTTGCTGATTCTCGGCGTGAGCCAGTGCTGGGCTATCGTGACGGTGCTGCACTCATCACAGCTATAGGGATGACTTTTTGGGCTTCAGGAAACACGGATCTTCGCATCGGAGGCGAGTGGTTTCTTTACACGTACCTTTGGGCTCGCTTGCTGCTGGTAGGCTTCTGTCGTTTGAACTCGGGCCTTTGGCAGGCTGGCTTGATGTTCCTGCTCGCATGCATGTGGCCTGATGATCTTTTCTGGCTTCAGCTGCCTGAAACCTGGCGGGATCACATCACAACACATTCGTCAGGGCTCGACTCGAAAGGCTTGAAGTTCCTAACGTTCTTCATGCCAGCTTGCTACCTCCTGTCGTTCCATGCCACAGCTGCAGGAGCTATAGCTTGGGTCAGAACCAATGGGCGATCTCTGATGGCAAAGGCAGAGGATCGAATGTCCAAATACATGGGTCCAGAGGATCCGAGTGTAGCAGATGCAGCACGATGGAGACTCCATCTAAGCTTCTCCTTATCCTGCTGTACCTTCTTTGTGGTGCTTTCCGTCTTGAGTGGCTGGAGACCAAAGTGGGGACTTGAACCCTTTGCCTATCAATATGGCTTCCAAGCTGCCTACGTGGAAACTGGAGATGATTGGTTTGGACTGAGCCATGCGGTAACCTGGCAGTACATGAACAATCCCTCGCTTGGAACATACCTTGCCTTGTGGATAGGAGAAACCTTGCTATTCATACTGCCAGGGGTTGCAATTGGGCTGGCAATGGTCTACATGCCGTGGCACTTCAAGACTGTCGGTCAGGCCTGCTTTGGCCTGTATGTGTGTCACATTCCAATTGCCTTCTGGCCATCCAGCGAATGGATCCAGCAAATAGTGACACGTTGCATCACGAATCCGAAGTGGTATGATTCTGTCAACCTTCTGATACTTCTTCTTTGGGCTATTACTTGGGCCCTTGCCTTTGCCTATACAGTGGGAGTTTGCTTTCACTATATGCTCATTGCGGTCCTGGGCGAATTGGCCAAGAGACTCCAACCGCCTGAGACAAGTCGCCAGCTGTGTGGTGTTTGACAGCGAAGTGCTATTGGATGTAAATTGCGGGTACTGTGGAACTTGCTGCCGTGCAAAAATATGGATTTGCTAGCAGCAGTTGCAGATTGCAGTCATGTTTTTGTTTGATTTTGTGTGTGCATCCTGGATGGGTCTTGCCTTCTTGCTTGCAATGCAATGCGCTGTGCAGCAATTCCTTGTGGCTTGTGTCAGGGCAATGTCAGCGAAACCAAGCAGTCTGTGCAGCTGCAGGCCTTGTGGGGAACCCACTCTACCAGATCTCACCCAATTCCAACTTGATCTATCTTGTTAAGTCAGTTATTCAGTCGATTTCAGTAATCCAATCATTCTAAATATTTTGACACAGTGACTTTAGTGAGCAGAACTGTTGGAGAATTCTTTTAGACCACAAACCTGTTGTAGTGAGCGGCATTCGCTGACTTTGTGTTTGATGCGATATGATGCGATCACCTCTCAAATCGTCTGTGTAATGTAAGAAAATGGGCGTGAGTGCTTTGTAATTTTGCAAACAGCACTCCACTAAGTGCTTCAAATACATCAAGCATCATCCAATTAGTGCAATCTTAAAGCTGTGAAATGCTGTGACATGTTGTGAAATGTTTTGACATGTTGTGACATGTTGTGAAATGTTGTGACATGTTGTGACATGTTGTGACATGTTGTGACATATTGTGAAATGTTGTGAAATGTTGTGAACTGTTGTGAAATGTTGTGAAATGTTGTGACATGTTGTGAAATGTTGTGAAATGTTGTGAAATGTTGTGAAATGTTGTGAAATGTTGTGACATGTTGTGACATATTGTGAAATGTTGTGAAATGTTGTGACATATTGTGAAATGTTGTGACATGTTGTGACATGTTGTGACATATTGTGACATGTTGTGACATATTGTGAAATGTTGTGAAATGTTGTGACATATTGTGAAATGTTGTGAAATGTTGTGAAATGTTGTGACATGTTGTGACATGTTGTGACATATTGTGACATATTGTGAAATGTTGTGAAATATTGTGAAATGTTGTGAAATATTGTGAAATGTTGTGAAATGTTGTGACATGTTGTGAAATGTTGTGAAATGTTGTGAAATGTTGTGAAATGTTGTGAAATGTTGTGACATGTTGTGAAATGTTGTGACATGTTGTGACATGTTGTGACATGTTGTGAAATGTTGTGAAATGTTGTGACATATTGTGAAATGTTGTGAAATGTTGTGACATGTTGTGACATGTTGTGAAATGTTGTGAAATGTTGTGACATGTTGTGACATATTGTGAAATGTTGTGAAATGTTGTGAAATGATGTGAACAGTTGTGAAATGTTGTGGAATGTTGTGAAATGTTGTGAAATGTTGTGAAATGTTGTGAACTATTGTGAAATGTTGTGACATGTTGTGACATGTTGTGACATGTTGTGACATGTTGTGAAATGTTGTGAAATGTTGTGAAATGTTGTGAAATGTCGTGAAATGTCGTGAAATGTTGTGAAATGTTGTGACATGTTGTGACATGTTGTGAAATGTTGTGACATGTTGTGACACGTTGTGACATGTTGTGAAATGTTGTGACATGTTGTGAAATGTTGTGAAATGTTGTGAAATGTTGTGAAATGTTGTGAAATGTTGTGAAATGTTGTGACATGTTGTGACATGTTGTGACATGTTGTGACATATTGTGAAATGTTGTGAAATGTTGTGAAATGTTGTGAAATGTTGTGAAATGTTGTGAAATGTTGTGACATGTTGTGACATGTTGTGAAATGTTGTGACATGTTGTGAAATGTTGTGAAATGTTGTGACATGTTGTGACATGTTGTGAAATGTTGTGAAATGTTGTGAAATGTTGTGAACTGTTGTGACATGTTGTGACATGTTGTGACATGTTGTGAAATGTTGTGAAATGTTGTGAAATGTTGTGAAATGTTGTGACATGTTGTGAAATGTTGTGACATGTTGTGAAATGTTGTGACATGTTGTGACATGTTGTGACATGTTGTGACATGTTGTGACAGAAATGTTGTGAAATGTTGTGAAATGTTGTGAAATGTTGTGACATGTTGTGACATGTTGTGACATGTTGTGAAATGTTGTGACATGTTGTGACATGTTGTGACATGTTGTGAAATGTTGTGAAATGTTGTGAAATGTTGTGAAATGTTGTGAAATGTTGTGACATGTTGTGACATATTGTGAAATGTTGTGAAATGTTGTGACATGTTGTGACATATTGTGAAATGTTGTGAAATGTTGTGAAATGTTGTGAAATGTTGTGAAATGTTGTGAAATGTTGTGACATGTTGTGACATATTGTGAAATGTTGTGAAATGTTGTGAGCATGAGTCCGACACATTTTGAGATCACCAAAGTCGTTGGTAGATCGTTCCTCGTTGGACAGGCACAGATGGGCATTCGCCCTGGTCCGCCAAAGGCGCGTCAGCTGAAGAGGTTTTCGCGAAAGGCGCCTCGTTTTCCGGCGATTTTGTTTCGCCAGGCGGCGTTCCCTGGTGCCATGCCTGAGGCCACAGCCTGCACTGCCTGCATCTTCGAATTTTGGAATACAATACATAAGAAAGAGATGTCAAGAGATGTCAAGAGATGTCAAGAGATGTCAAGAGATGTCAAGAGATGTCAAGAGATGTAGAAAGTAGAGTTTATAACGTTCTATAATGACACATATATAATAATGCATAATAAAGTTGATAAAGAACGATAAAGAGATATAAAGTGATATAAAGAGCTTGCGGTTTCCAGAACTCGGAAGTTGTTTTTGAGTTCCAATCAATCTTAGATGAACAGGCTGGCGATGACCCTCGAACTCAGGCGGACTTCCAATTTGAGGCGGGGATTTGATTGAATTGCTCAATATTGAATTGCCTCTTGGAAGATTATGCTGCAGAAGCTCTTTAAGGCGAATGGTACTGGCGAAATTTTTTATCTCACACTTACTAACTTACAACCTTGAAAGATTGAAAAAAAGCAGGACTACTTAGTCTGACTCGAATAAAGTGAGCAGATGGCAACTCCACGTGCAAGTCAGGGAATCTAGATTTTGATAGCTCTCTCCACATGAAAGCAACCCACAAACATCATTTGTTTCTTTATGTTTTGGTTTTTGTTTGCATTTGTTTGAATTTTCAGTTTTTCTCTTCTCAGACTTCTCAGACTTCTCAGACTTGCAAGGCTTTGCTCTCCAGAGCGCAGATGGCGAATGACCAGCTGTCCCTAGATCACGTCGCACGAGAAATCCTTATCAGGTCAGGGTGGGGATGGTCGCCAATTGGTAAAGATGTTGTTCGTCGCCAGAGGCAGTTTACATTGAAAGGCACCAGCCACAGGTTGATAAAATCAAGGGAGCATTGCCGAGAAGCTGCATGCAAGTCTGTTCCCTGCCCTTTTTGATGTCTGTGAAAACCTATGTGACAGGTTCCCATCCTTCACAGCGCAGCAGACAATAGATCTGATGCAGAAGATGGAAACTGCTCCAGTGCAGGGTGCCTCAGAAAATCTTAGTTCAGTCGATCCACCGTGACCATCTGTGACCATGTTGTCCTCACACCATGGAAGCTCTCAGCACATCGCAGCACGCAGTGCTTTGAGATGCTTTGACTTTAAAGGCTGCGCGATCACCAGAATGGGGATTTCCTCGCGGAGCTTTGCAGGAACTGAGCTGTAGAGTGCTGGCAGTTTCAAGTATTATGCTTGTCCAAGAAATGGTATTTTGGGCAGTTGAAGAGTTTTCGTATTTGGACTTCAACAATCTCAACGCAACAGGCTCTCCGCCTCAAGACTTCGGGAGCTCAGCAGTATGCAGGCCTTTCAGATCTGCGATCAGGGCATCGTGGGTCATGCGACTGGATTTACCGCATCTCTGAATGTTTGAGCTTTACGGTCCCTGTCGTTCCTAAGAGCTTCTTGGTCCACTCACTGCACAGACAGTTTGTAAAGCGATGATGTCAGATATGCTGTTATATTATAATTCCTGGAAGAAGAAATAATTGCCCAGAATGCCTTTGCTTTTAGTTGCCGAAGGGTCAAAACATGTCGAGCTCCGTAACCACAGAACTAAATTCTTGCTGCTGCGATGTGCCAGTTCACGACTGCTTGCAGCACAGTAGCTGCATGGTGGGGCGCCCAAGCTCTTTAGCTGTGAAGGTGCATTGGTTGGTTATGGTGCAAAGTGAGAGAGCGAGAGAGAGAGAGAGAGAGACAGAGAAATATGTGACGATACGTGCGTGTATATATATATATATATATATTTATAATTACATATATATATATATACACATTATGTATGTGTATACGCACCATATTTGGGTTGCTTTTTTGAGAAAGATGGCGAGATGTCGCATAGTCTCCTTGTTGCACAGAATTACATAAGACTTTCCAAGTCAGGGCGGAGTGTAGACAGTGTAGACGTCAAAATCAGTCTTGAGATGTCTGAAATGCCCAGGATATCCCAGGATGTGGATCAGTCTGGATGTGAAGAAACCAGAAACTGGTCCAAAACCTGGTCCAAAACCTGGTGAAATGAGGTCAGCAGACCCAAAGCGACGGCGAGCCCCTCTCTTCGCACAGCTGTCAAAGGTTGGGGAAAGAAATGTCAGCTGTTTCTGAAGCATCAACACATGTGTGGTCTGACAAAACCACGTTCAATTTGGTCGGGAAAACGCATTCTCAATGTTCGTCCAGGTTCTTTGTTTCTGCATATTTTTGAACCTTGAGCAAACCCGCTTTTGATGGAACGGCATTGCGCACTCTGCATTTTGTCCCGACAAACATGTATATATCTGGGATATATTTGGAGGATATTTCGGCGTCAGACCGAGGCATAGTGTCCAACTATGTCAAATTGTTTGCCGGTTTACAGACGGTGGGCAAGTACCAACACTTTCACTAAGAAAAGAACACATCACAAACATTTGCAAACATTATCTAACAGCAAAAAATCGAGCATGCATCAAACACATGTAATGTCACCTGCGAGTTTCGGTGCGCAAGGTCTTCTTTACGGCCGCAGCCAATGAGATGTCCTCCCGACTAATGACCTTTGCGTCAGGAATCCTGGTGAAGCTGCTCAAAAGCAGGACAATCAATGAACATCAATGAACATCAATGAACATCAATGAATAACATCAAATGGATTCAAATGGATTCTATTGGATTTTCACGTCCTGTGGGGTTGTTTCTTGGATGCATTGGCAAAATAATATACAGTAGACATATTTAAAAAACCGCAACTACTCGTGCTGTTGACGCCATCGACCTTAGCTTGAGTGCCTTTGATCTCTGCAGAACATTGCAAGACTGCCCCACAATGAGTGATGTGTTTCAATGGAAACCCCGTGTGCTGTTGCAAATCGAGGCCTCATGAGCTCAACAGTTGCTTAGCGGCCTTTGTGTTACGTACTCAGGGACCCACTTTGGGCCTGGTTTGGGAATCTTTTGACGTGGCGGCCAGCCTACTGACCAGGTCCGTGGGGTTCTCGGAGCACAAATTCTTTGCCTCTGTTGGTCAGAGGCTCAGTCGCGTATCTTTGATGTTTGATCCTTGCACTTTTTTGATTGACCAATGACTACCTGACCTGACCGGCAGATATGCAGAGACCGTGTCATGTTTGCATTCCGAATACGTAGCCCTCCATGAGAGTTCGGTGTTGTGAGCCAAGGTCGAGCAGCTCTTGCAAGGCATAGTAGTTTTGCTCCAGTTGGGGGATCTCAGAGATTAACTTTGTAGAAAGTGGAGATATGATGAGATATGTGGAGACTAAGATTGCGCATGCGCATGACTTCCAAGCAATGAACAAGCTGCTGTGGAAGCATTGAGGACCTCAAAAGGAGGAGTGAGAAGTGAAACCGTGTGTAGATCAAGCCAAGACACAGGTCTTCTGGCTGTTGACGTCCTTGTCAATTGATAAATACATAAACATGATAATAACATGATAAAGCCTGTGATATCTGAAAATCAAATGCTTAGGTGCAGCTTACTGCCCTCTTGGCAATTTTATCAGAGATGCGCTTGGCGCTGGACCTAGTCGGGCGGTCAATATCTGGCAATTTTTTGTGAACGCATTGTGCTATTTTGTGCTTGCACAATACCCGATACCTTGCACTGGGCCCCTCAGACCAGCTGGAGAAGGCCCCTTTCACAGAATCCTATTCGCTCCTTCATGCTTGCCATGACACAAGGCATGGGCATTTGCAAGAATATACAGGTAGTAACCACTAGTAAATTGCAATTTTGATGTATGCGGAATATGCACCATATATATATATATATATATATATATATTATATATATAGGTGTCAAGGGGAGAGCTGCGATGCCTACACTGGAATGACAGGCGAGTACAGTACGGAGGAACGAAAGGTTGCTGAATGGTGCACATAGTAACACAGTCTAATATGAGTGCACCTTTACTCTCTCGTTTAGTTTTTGTGTGTCCGTATACTGCAAGGGAAAGTAGCAGCGTGCTGGGCTGCTGGCATGGATTTTGGGTTTGCTGGAACTACGCATGCTTCGGTTGTGCCGAGTTGGCTTGGGTTTGTGTTCCTTCCCGAGGGTCAGAGTGGAGAGCAGCATGCAAAGCCATGAGCCAGTCACTATGTACAAGATTGGATGTAGCAGTTGCAGTATGTTACAGTAACATTTTCAAATATCTCCATGTTTTGTGATCTGTTTTGTCCTACCTTTCCCTGACAGAACCTGGGCGTCACAAGGTGCATACCGACCTCTTCAATGCTGCGGCCACATTCCTGTCCTCGAGGACGAAGGAGAGCAGAAGATGTACCAACATGATAAAGCAGAAGACATGAAGTGATCATGCAGTGCTTTTAGCCCAGCAACATTTACACAGCCGCCATAGTATGCCAGACGTACCTGAAAAATATTGATTGGAGTTTTGACTGTCGTCTAGTTGTCAGTTTGCATCATGGTTTTTGCATCTTTTTGCCAGGAGTTGCGGCCGGTGGACATTATTCGGGTGCTGCGATCCTTCGCGAAATGCAATGCCCTGCTGCCCAGCAAAGTACCAAGAGAGCTGCAGTCAGCACAGGGTCCAGGAGGGTTCACTGGGTTCACCATTCCGTTGGCTTTCTTCCTGTACAGCTGGGAGATCCTGAGTGAAGACTTGGACTGTGAAATACACTTTCTTAACTTTGTGGGCTTTGCTTTGACTCGTTGACTTAGGTTGATGAATTCAAGTTGTAGTCTATTCCATTAATATATATATATAATTATATATACACAGTATATATATAATTATATATACACAGTATATATATAATTATATATACACAGTATATATATATAATTATATATACACAGTATATATAATCAATATAATATATATAATATAATATAATATAATATTATATTATATTATATACATATAATATTATATATAAATCATATAATATTATATATAAATCATATAATATTATATATAAATCATATAATATTATATATAAGATAATATTATATACAATATAATATTATATATAATATAATATTATATTATATATACCATTATATTATATATAATATTATATTATATATATAATACTATATATATAAGATAATATATTATATATAAGATAATATTATATATAATATGATATTATATATAGGATAATATTATATATAATATGATATTATATATAATATAATATTATATATAATATTATATATATATATTATTTATATATAATATTATATATATATATTATAATATTATATATATATATTATATATCATATAATATTATATATATATATATTATATCATATAATATTATATATATAATATTATATATATATATTATAAGATTAGATATATATATATATATTATAGATGCAAATCTAGATGGTCTTTCATCATCGAAGGAACTTGTTCCACGTCGAAATAATTTATTTAGTGTGTGTGACCTTGAAGTCTTCAGAGATAGTGACATCACAACTTTTGGAAAACAAAGAAGGTGGAATGTTGCTCAGTCCAAAGCAATTTCTTGTTCTCTTACAAGTACCATTAGAGGGAAGAACATACAACATCAATTGCAAACAAACACACAACACTGTCAACAACTTGCATGTTCTAATCTGAATACAACCTACTCACAAATAAGTGACTCACAAGCACCATACCGGACTATACCTTGTGAGCATGGACAGATATGACCAGGTTCAGCACCAGGGACTTTGTCGAGCGGTTGGCGAGGAGGTGCATCATGTGAAACAGCTGGCTGCCTTGAGCTTTGTGTGCCACGAAACCTTCACAACCGATAGGGATCCCCTTTTGCTCGTGGCAGTCAGAGGTACTGCACTAGTAATACATACTCGTAATATCGGTCCGTTGCTCATTATGATATTCTGAGTTGCTCATTACTGTATGATATTGTTTGTCCGGGTCAAGACTTGCCAAGAATGTTTCGGTATGGGACCGTCCAACTCTCAAGAGAGATGCTCTGAAATTGTTGATTTCATATTTATATAATTATATATATATATTTCATTTTTTGACATGACATTTGACCGAAGCTGGATTTTGGACATGTATAAGATTAATTAAGATTTGCTCATGTGGAAGTCATGCTTCTCGAGGTGGTGGCACGCATCAGAGGCGGAGTGAACTTTAGACCCGAGGACGGGCAGAGACTGATGGCAATGAAAGAGGGCGGGATGTGGTTTTCATTGTTTTTTTGGTTTTCCCAATGTGTCCATTTCTCTAAGAAGAGTTTCTGTACAAGATGTCTGTCAGGCGCGTGCATCACACTATCAAAGGCACGCACGACATGACGTTGAAGAATCCTTGGAACTAATAATATACCCTCTATCTATCCCAATCTTCTGCACCCAGGACCTTTGTGAGATCATTTGGGCCTTGTGTGTTCTGGAGCACTTCAACCCTGAAGCTCGGACATGTTTCCTGAAACCGGTACTGCGAATCACTGAAGCAACCCCCAGCTCTTCACATCCCCTGCATCCAACCAGCTCATGTGCGTCTGGAGTTCCGCTTTTCCAGCCATGTTGATCACTGGAACAAGGCTCCAACAAGTCATTGGATGCCATTCGTGTAATTTACTCCGGCATTTGTAATGCTAAGGAGATCTTCTCCATTTTGCTGAAGGCATGCAAATGTGCTGCTTTTTTTTTGCTTTTGGCAAAAAAGACTATATAGTCAGAGCACCATCGTTTGAGGTTTGAGTAGAGCTTCGAATGTTATTGTCCGGTACCAAACATTCTCTTGGCACAGTGCCATACACTGAAGCCAGTGCTCTGCTAGCAACAGCCCGGCAGAATCTCAGAGATGCCTGTGAAATCCTGTGAACAGGTGCTGAGAAAGGTTCCCGTGATTTCATCGGATGCCCTCACGCAGGCAGAATTGCGAACGCATTTCTGGGATTTTCTGGGATGGGCTATGAATGGCTATCATATCATGCGTTATCCCACGTTGGTGGAGAAAGACAAGACTTTCTTTCTTTGGCTACTTCATTCAAAACGCGCGGAAATTCCGATAAAGTTTCTTCGAACACAGGACGTTCTAATTTCGCATAATTTCGCCTGTCTTTCAAAAACACCTACGCGCAGGGAGATTCGACACCAGACAGATTTGATTTTGACATATTTGATTCAAATTGATTTTGAATTTTCAAACTGCGGTTTCTGCATCCCCTCAGCCTCGACTCTTGTGCACTCTTGCTACAGCTCTTCGAGTGCCACCTGGCGTTGGAGAGTGAGCACAAGAGCGAGTATCGGAGGCCTTTGGGAATGAAAGGATCGAAAGCGTAGTTAGCCTGCAAACTTTTATACCTTGTCATTTGAAACTGTGACATATTTTTGTTTCACGTTATATATCAATTTATATTACATATTGATTATATCTGGGTGAATTTGAAGCAGCACAAAGATGGTTTTTCACACGTTGCCACTATTGTACTACTCTTTGCACCTCTGTACGCAATTCCGTCCAGTTCCTGCCAGTAGCTTGGTACCCACCTTCCCGAAGCCGAAGCAGCGCCAGATTTCGAGACAAGATGGACGCAGAGTTGGAAGCCCTGCAGGACCGGTACCTTCTGGTACCTGTGGTGCGGATCTCATTAGCCTTGGGGAAACCATGTTCAATGATTGTTAATGATGACACTTCGATTTTGTTATGGCCGCTGCTTGTACGTGTTGTTCGATGTTGTTTGCGGAAGAATCCCACAAAGAGACATGTCTCTTCAGAGGCTGTTTTGTTTGATGAGAGCACGTGTTTGCAACAGGAGCACTACAGGGATAGTCGAAAAGATGAGAGGCTGGCAAGAGCATGAAATCAACAGCTGATATGCTTTAAATCCAGTATGTTTAACTGTGCGACGCAAAGGGAAGCTGGGCTGCTTTGGAAACCCTATTCAGGGAACACTCACGTTACACATGTTCATGACGAGCATCTGACAGTGATTCTTTCATTCCCAAGGTTCGCGTTCTACATGAAATGTATCGAACTTCTTAGCAGCTCTGTAAAGTTGACCCTCGATTCTGGGCATCTTGTGGTTCTGCCTTTCATTGGGTGGTCATTCAACTAGCCCCTACACCGCCCATACCTTTCCTATGTGTCCAGGCGTTGCTCTGACAAGCACCGTAGTGATGTCGCCTCTGTGCTGAAGTCTTTAGTTGGGAGCCTGGTTTTCGCAGAGCCTTTTCGTCTTCCACGACTAATGACCGGAAAGCCTGTTCCAGTTTTCAAAGCTTTTCAAATATGTTGCAATCTTTACATCTTATTTGTCAACATTTCTAGATTTTATTTGCCTTTGCAATTTGAGCTATCATGGCTGCTCGACCCATGCTGTACCAAGGTGGATGGCTCTGTGCACGTGAACCATCGCACCAGCTGTGGCTTGCTGGTGGATGTGGCTGCCTTGCGAAAGTTTGGACCTCAAGTGACCTCAAGCGGTGGGTGACAGGTGACCTGGCATGGCACGGTCACGACAGATTGTGGTGGTTGGATGTGGTTAGCAGATGTTAGCAGATGTTACAGTAGCAGGCTGCTTAGCAGGTGCTGAATCTGTCGCAGATCTTTGCACGGCGACACACCCTGGCAGCCTGGCACGTCTTTTTTGAGGCGAAGCTCCACTGATGGCTTCGTGCACGTCGACCTTGACTCCAACGTGACCTCTGTACGTTCACTGGATCACGTTCGGGGGCCCGAAAGCAAAATAGACCCGAGAGTCAAGTCTCAGCAAGTCACCAAGTCTCAGCAAGTCTCAGCAAGTCTCAGCAAGTGACAGTGAAGCCAAGCCGAAACAACACAGACACACAATTTGTAAAGTCTTGCGCATGGTCAGCCAAGCGACAGTACCGGGGGATCATGTACACGAGCAGAAAATGGCACATAGCAAGTGCAATGTTGGAGAAATCCATCAGCCAGAGACTTTGCACTTTTTGCATCTTTTTGCAACTTAAGGATGATCCGGCGGCGGCTGGCGTGGTCATTGAGGGTGCAGTTGCCCTTAGGCAGAAGATGACGCAGCATTTGCTGCTTTAGAACGCGTGGAAACGCATAGCCTTTGTGGCGCAGATTTCAGCATACTCTGAATCAAACGCAGAATTTGTTCTCTTTCCTGTGTCCTGCCTCTGCTTGATTCTTCTTTGACATTCAAATGAATCTTTAGGATTACACTAGGGATAGCCTTTCCTGTGTCGCCACCACACTGTCACTGTGCGAAGCAGACAAATCTTCCAGTGCACACCGGGATAGAGCTACATATGACTCCCCATCTTGCGTTTGCGCTAGGCGGCGCATCCTGCAGAAGATGGGCTTACGTCTCGTGGGGATGCCTGTGACTGTCCCAAATTTCAGCACATTTTAAAGACTATTAACAGACTATTAACAGACTATTAAAGCATTAGAAAAAATTGAAAGCTATTGAAAGCATTTTAGGGTATCTCAGCCGAACCATCCGTCCATGATGCTTTGAGCGGATGTCAGTGTGCCCCCTGGTCCTGCTACTAGCTCAATGAGTTCATAGTATCTGAGCTCATGAGTCATAAATTCCATAAATGCATAGTAGAGCTGTTGACAATTATTTATGCCCCTGGGATTTCCTGGAATTGCTGCCCTTAGCTGAATCCATTTGTTACGCTTCGAGGTCACTGTCCGTGAAAGCGAGTGGCGAGAAATGGATGAGAGCAAGGAGAGAATCTAAGTAGTAGTTATATGATGTTATATCATAGTGTTTTATAGATATTTATAGTGTATAAGAAATTTAGCAACGTTACATAGATGGTATATGATATGATTGAAATATTGACCAATATAGTACAATAGCACAACCTAATTCACGTTTAAACGACGCAGATGTTAGGAGCAGTTGGGGATGCAATGCAGGAGAAGCGGCGCCATTTGCGGAATCTCCTCTCTGCGCTTGGAGATGTTTTGGAGCTGGGAGACCCATGCCTGGTTGAAACACAAATAGCAACCTTGCGCGTGTTTTGATGTGTCGATTTTATGATTTCAAGATGTTTCAGGCAGATGCATGCAGATGTCAAGTATGACTTGACCAGAAAAATCGCTTTGGAAGTTGTGTGATCTTGTTTAGTAATGTAATCCCGGCTTATCCCTTAGGTTTTCATCAGTCCCCCCTCCATATTATCCCTCGAAATCCGAAACCATTTATTTTATCATTCTGTTAGGTAGTTTGGGGTATGTTTCTTCAATTGACTTTGCTTTGCAGTCTCTTTCCGTACTGATCAGACTCTAGCTGGCGGGTTTCTGCAGTAATTCCGCGAAGGTACCTGGATTCAAAAATTCTCATCCGATGAAAATGCCGAATCGCTCATAAGTTGCCATTGCAATAAGCTAAGATGGCATGCCTGCGTTGAAGTGACCGCATCCTCTCAGGTGAGGCAAAACTGTGAGAGGCCGCCCATGGCGAGGTGTGGGCTCCCCATGGCAAACCATGGAAAAAACCATGGCAGCATGGCAAATGGCCATTGCACACCGAAATCAAAACGAATCTTGAGAAGCCGATGCCAACCCCTCGCAAGAGCTGCCGGCCAGCCGAGCTGGGCCTAAAGGCGACCCTGGAGGTTTGCTGAAACCGTCACCAATGCCAAGACCCACCAAGGCGAAGATCAAGACCCACACAGAATCACAAAGACCTATAGACGACTTTAGTGACTATAGCGCTAAGACGTGTTTAGAAAATTCAAACATGCTGCACAATGCAACAGAATGCAACAGAATGCAACAGAATGCAATATAAGTACATATACATAATACAATGGCGCAGGGAACCCTGTTGAAAAGCATTTAGAATTATGGTCTCTGAAAGATTTCAAGACACCACAAATATCCTACGTGACACTTTCGACGTGTTCTTTAGCCATTAAATCCTATCCGTCCAATGATGGCAGAGAAGAACAACACACAACAATTTCTTTGTTCGCCGTTACTTTTTACTCTTGGAGTATTGATGCACTTATTATGGTCATCTTGAAAATTCTTGAGGTACCTACCACCTTACCAAACCTTACCGGATTCTGCAAAGCCAGAGACGAATACTTCATCCTGTAGAGCTGAGCAGCAGACCTCGTCGTTCGCCGGGGCCGTTTCTGTTTGTGGCTGAGTTATGACTGAGTTATGACTGAGTCTATGTGGCTAGACGGAAATACCATAAAATAATATTTATAAATCTATATATAGATAAATATTTAATGATTATTATTTTAAATCTCATAATTTAGAAATATAAAATTTAACATTTTATTTAAAAAATGAAATAACTTTAACATAATTTAATTATTTACCTGGAATGATATATGATTGTTTTAATCTTGGGTATGGGCCTTTGGCCTATTAATTTTTTTTGCATCAAATGGTTTTTGTGGGATGGCTATATGTTTTTCGATTGTATGGGTGGAATTATCCGGGTCTTGGGTCCCGGTTTTCCCTATAAATTCTCATATAAAATAAATCTAAAATGAGGTATCGTAAATATTTATATAATTATCTTGATAAATATATATATATATTATGCTTTATTATTTTTTGTTGTAATTATTGCGAATAAATTTTATAATTTGATTTTAGGGGCTTATATATATTTATTTTAAAGAATATATAGAAATTTTGGAAAAAATATAATATTATATAATAATATTTAATTTAATTTTATTAAAGGATTTTACCTTATATGGATTAATATTTATATTACTACTAATATTACGATTTAGCCTGGTATAGAGCGCGTGCGCGTAGTTTCCCGAAACTAATTTGCCCAAAAATCTGCTGCTTTTTTGGGAAAATTGGCGAATATAAATTTAGTCTACACGAATACAAACTTAATTTGCGCTTCCTGAGCCCCTTGCTCGGAGGTCGAAATTTTACTACTATTTTG
>CAMXCT020002341.1:46415-103720 GCA_947184155.2 Cladocopium goreaui
ATTACCTAAAATTTAAATTATATCTTAAGCTTACAAAAAAATATCAAAAAATAAATTCGATAATTTTATAAAATAATATAATATAATATAAAATAATTTAACACCTCAATTTTTTTATAATATAAATATTTTAAAATCCATAATGTTATTTTTTAGATACCGTATTAAATAATATCCTAATTAAGAGGTTTTGTATAATTAGAAAAATAATTATATATAAATTATTAATAATAAATTTATTTTTTTCGATTTTATTAAAAAAAATCGGAAAAAAATATATTAATATATTATATTTATTATATTTTATATTATATATTTATTAATTATTATTTATTATCATTATATATATTTTTATTGATATATATATATTAGAAATAATTAAATTAATTATATTATTAATATATTTATTTTTATTTATATATCGTATTAAATTATAGAATATATATAAATTTTATATTAATTTATATAATTATATAATAAATTATAATATCCCCTTCTAGATTAAGTGGAGGGGTTGGGTGCCCCCATTTTATAGTACTAAAACGGGGGCACCCCCCCCCCAAAGTGGGACCTCTATAAAATGGAAACACCCAGGGTCACAAAACAGGTGCACCTCTATAAAATAGGAAATTCATTTGAAAAAGCAAATATTTACAGCTACAAATTTACTGCAAAACCCTCCATCACTATAAAATGGGAGGCCCCAACGTACCCTGGAGCCTAGCCTTAAAATGAAGAAAATAGCCAACTTTTTACTATAGAATGGGAACCCCCAACCCCCTGTATATAGCTTCAATTTTACAATATCCAAAAATGAATGGTTTCTTGAGGGGTTGGGTGCTCTGATTTTATAGAGATTACATGCCCTTCCTGGTAGGATTTTCTGGGGGTTGGGGGTTTCCATTTCATAGTGCCGCAGCCTTCCCACATACTCCCACCATCATCGCCCCAAAGACACCACATTTTTCTTTAGCCCGGGACGTCCCAAAGCCAAGGGATGCTGACACAAAGACCAAAACTTATTTTCTGGTAGTTTTCCATTGGTCCCATGCTGTCCCATGTCCCAAAAACCAAGGGATGTCGACAAAAAGATTCCAAGCTTGGTATTTTTGTGGAAAGTTTTCCATTTTATAGTGGTCCCATGCTGTCCCATGTCCCAAAGCCAAAGGATTTTTTCCAAGCTGGGTATTTAGGGGTATCGACAAAGCTGGGTATTTTGGGCCAGCTGGGTATTTTGGAGTAGGATGGAGAAAGCTGGCTTTGTCTGTCCTCTCTATTCCATTCTCTTCCATTCTTACGTTTCTCTGGTTTGGGAACACTCCCCCAGGTTCCCATTGCCATCCATGCTATAGCAGGAAACGGCACGCGAAGACTGAGCAATGCAACTACAACCCATGGTCACTATAAAATGGAGGCTACCAACCCCCAAAAAGAATGACTTCCTGAAACCTCCTGACTCTATAGAATGGGAACACCCAACCCCCATACATGAGTGTCATGCCAAAAAGGGCATCACTATAAAATGGAATTTAATATTATAAAATCAAAATTTTCCTGCCCCCCTGGGGTCACTATAAAATGAAAGTACCAACCCCCTAGAAAAAAAACTAGCTAAATTCTGTCTAAAAAAAATGGTTTAGTGGGACCCCGGGGTACCCCATTTTAGAGTGGTTATTCCAAAGGGGATATTATAATAATATATGAATATATGTGATTAAATGTTATGAAATTTGGTCAAATAGTTTGGTCTGAATGTGCAGTTGCCTGTCTGTCGGGTATATAAAATATTATAAAATCTGGTGGCTACTAAAGATTGGGTACCAAGGCTATAAAAAATACAATCACAGCAGGCTTCCGTGAGGCAAGGCCCTAAAACAATCGGATGATTTTCAAGCCATGTGCGAGCCTCCAGCCAACATATTTGCATGGCGGCCACAGAAAGCTAATTATTGTGATGGTCCTGGGCTATTCTGGACTGATAAGTTGACCCTAGGAATGGCAAATTGTGTGTTTTTCTCCTCATTCAGCATCTACAATTTCAGATCCGACCAGGTCTGACACCTCCCAAGATCATCAAATTTCAAACTGCAAATCTCCGCATCCGTCCTGTTTTTTTTTTTTCCAGCTTCTGGGAGTCCAAGGGCAGGTGCTCCATGATGCTCCACTATGGCAAGCAAATCAACTTGCCATCGTTCGCTGTGACCGGCGCCGATGGGGCCAAATCATCGGATTCACGGACATGTCACCATTTATCACCTTGGAGACGGGTGCATTGCTGTTTGAAGAGGCGACTACAGTAGGCAAGGGGTCTTCAAGGGTCTTCAAACCCCTCGATTGAAGAGGTGAGGTGCGGAAGCCAGGGATTTTGAATGTAACTCCCTGGGATACTGGTGTGATACCACCCTTGTTCATCCTTTTTCTAGGAACCCCTCAGCTCCACAATGCTCGGGTCTTATGTATAACTTAAACAATTGGAAGTTTCCCCTTCGAATGATGCTGTTTCAGTCATTGGATATCATTGGGGGCCTCAGTCCTGGGCACAAATTCAAGTGAAAATTATTTGGAGTCACCCAGCCAAACCATGATGGAATCCACATTTCTGCTTTTTGTGTTCCCATTTCTCTCGGGTACAGTATATAATAACATATAATAACAACATATAAGAAGTGGGTAGTTTTTGCTGGCGCGAGGCTTCATGGAGCTCTCAACTGAAAGATGCCTTCCTTCTTTACCTCCTTGCTTCCTTCCTTCCTCACACACCTAAATGCGTCAGAAAAAACACCCTTAAAAGCCCACCCAAAAAAATCGGTGAGCGACTTCAGGGACTCGTCCGGGCAGAAACCCATCAGAACCAGGGCTCACAATCGCACAGTTCAACCAGGCCAAGCGCTGGTGCCTTGGTGGGAGTGGCCTGCCCATTAGTGTTGTAGAAACTGCCGGACGTATGTGGATAAAATTCACTGGCCCTGATTTGAGGGTGTTGAGGAGTGTGGGAAATCCATTTGCTTTGTACATCTTACATCCCACATACCGCATGTATACAGTGTACCATCAGTATGCCTATCCTAAACCCAGCAGCCCCAAGGGGCAGGTATTGGGTTTGCCCTTTCAAACAGTGCAGGATGACCAAGACACTAAGGTTTGACTTCCTCTGGGACAATCCCAGACCACAGCTCGAACTCATCCTCCAGAGTAGTCTCCTTCACGTGATTATGGCAGCCACATGGTTCTCTTGTTCCACCTTACGTGAACAATTGAAAGCATACCAGCATAGACCCCTCAACAAGCTTGCTAGTGCGCTTTGTAGGCATTCTAGATATATCAGTCACTCAACCCGCCCATATGGAAATCATCGGCTTTGACCCAACCCCAAGCATTGCTCCCGTCCTTCCCCATTTTTCGCAGGACCTTCGTTAAACTCTCGAAGGCACTGGCAGTGTCTGGGTGCCCTTGTCCCACCGTGGCAAACTTTGCGCAAAGGCACTGCCGGCGCAAGGCTTCAGCCGCGTCCAGCTTGCCTATGCTGTTTTACCAATGATCTGATGAAACTTCGTTGATGGCCAGCAAATATCAGCAATCAGTACGTATGTTGAATGATTTTCAACAGGCATTTACCCCTGCGTTCACACACAGGGTTTACAAAGTGAAACGAACCACACCCAAACGATCAAAGAAAAAGTGAGTATGGGTCAACATTCAGGGCTCTCACGGTGCATCTAGTTTGCAAGCTGGCTGGTGGCATTTGCACCCTTGAAGAACGGGGCGGGTAATCATCCCAGATGGGTCTGAAACCTAATTCAGATTAGTTCAATACATCTGTATATTACATGTATCACCAGCCAGCTGTGACTATGAGATGCTTTGACCCATACCCCTTGCTCTTGTGCAAATGTGAAAAGTCCCATCTTCAGAGACAAGTCTGCGAGATTGCTCTTGAGTGTCAAGGTCATCACGTCCGCGTTGACATCTTCATCTTCCACTGCCCGTGCCCTGATGTCTAAACATTGGAGATACAAAGCCTCTGCCTCCTGCCGGTTGGTAGTTCAGCCACCCAAAAAATCAAACAAGGATAAACAAAATGGGAAGTCGATTAGAATCGTCATCCCAAATGGACGATCAAAATCAATTCAGCCTCTCACTAGTGGGGAGCACCCACAGAAAGAAAAAACACACACAAAAAAGATTGGTCATCAATCGATATCAATCGTTATCATGTGAACCTTGCAAGTTATTGGGGCAAGCTATTTTGATCCATGATCCCTGTTTTTGTGGAGCTCAGAACATTGAAACCATTGACCCAGTCTCATTGATGATATTCCACAGTTTGTCGCCAAGATCAGGACATCCCTCCCCTATGTTACCAGTACGATCAGTACAAGTATATCTAAGTAAATACACACACACAGATATATATATATATATGTATATGTACACGCGCACACACACACACGCATATATATATATATATCTATGTATCTATGTATCTATGTATGTATGTATGTATGTATGTATGTATGTATGTATGTATGTATGTACAAATACATATTCACAGTTTTGGCCACCTCCGGTGAATACTCCAATTACATCCAACTACTGCTGACTTGGCTGCGCTACAGTAATCGTGTAACAAGCAAGCTGCTCCATACCACACACCTCCCCTTGCTGCAGCCGCACCGAAACATCAATTCACCCTTCCTGCTATGCAGCGCCTCTCACATACCAAATCCCAACCACCATGCATCCACTATTTGAACCATAAATTGAAGAACCAGCCTGATAGTTCTCCTTTTTCTTGCGCAGCAATGCTGCCAAATAGGTCATGGAGACCAACCTCTCCTCGTACTGCTGCTGTGAGAGAGTGTGTTCGTAACTTGGGGATCTTGGGGGTCATCATCCCATTTTTCCACGCATTTTAGGAATGGAAGGCGAAAAGATTTCCAAGCCACCAATTGCCATTCTTGAGATGAAAAAAAGAAAACAACACTGAAAACCAGTCAACCAGTCTGACCAGTATCAGGATGCTCAGCTCCCAAAGCTCTTTCTTGCTTTTCCACACAGCTTCGCAGCAACTCTTCCGCTTCCGGGCGCTGGTCCAGTTTGATCAAAGAGAGTGCCAAGTGGTGCATAGAATCTAAGGTGCCTGGGAGTCGGAGTATGTGAGTTTAGATCCTGGTGGAACTGGGGTTCCAACTACCGTAATTATACTTAAGGTAGTTAAAAAGTATAGGGTTCTTAGGGGGAGGCATGATGCGAGTTGGTGACCCTGAGATGGTGCGGAAATCCGCGGGCTCGCTAGCTCTTGATGATAACTGTGTCATCATAAGTCAGGCCTGATTTGAAGCAATTTTTCCTGACGTTCCGAATAGGAGCCATCACGCATAGTCTTCCAGTGATGTCCTTCTTGAACCCCCAGTCTTACAGTGATGTCGTTCTTGGACCCCAGACTCACTTGCTCGTTTGAATGGAAACCCTGCAACAAGCAGGGTTTTAGACAATGGTTTTCAACTCCTTGGATTTCCAGGGGTAGGGGTGCTGCGCCAGTGCTCAAATTGAAGGGGCGCCAACGCATGAAATGGGATTCTTTCTTTTTGATGTTCATGAATCATGAAGAAGAAACCTGTCAATATCATCCAAACTTGGATGCGTTTCAAACAAACAGGTTCCCCATGTGGAAGCCTTTTGGAACAAACACACGCAGTCGCAAAATTGCTGCCCTTAAGAAGCAAAGGCTCTCAAAATAAATGCAAGTTTTCAGAGGTGGTTGTCACCAAGTAGATGTGTGCCCTCCAAGAATGAAGACCTTTCCCAAATGGCGCCCTTTGGGGTTTCTGAAATCTAAGCACTTTTGGAAGAGTCCACACATGGAAAAGCATGCAGGATTGCAGATTCTTGGCATGCTAGTTTTACCGTCCACATGCATGGTTTCAGGGCAAATCTATATACAGGCTTCAGAACAGGAAACGTCAACTAATACATGAGAAACCCATGGATGCTGGTCAAAGTTTTCTTCAACCAAGACCTTGATCTTAGCATTTGTGATTGACGTCACCAAGATCTGTGCCCCCGCTTGGAGTGATGTTCCAATTACGTCTGGGGACTTCCCAGCCAGCCACCTGTGATTCGAGCAACGTACATGTTTAAATTCAGGTGTCCTCCTGCAAGATTTGAATAGGTAGTTCGTCCATTTTGGTGCGACCACTTTAGCCACTTTTTGCAGGTTATACAATGGTGCCTGTGTGTTACACATGCAAATCAATAACAATAATATATATATATATATATTTATATCTAAGAATGCTAAATATACACGCACACACACATACAAATAAATATATTTACATACATACATAACATTACATTACATTACATTACATGACATGACATGACATGACATGACATGACATGACATTACATACATACATCCATCATTCTATTCCATTCCGTTCCGTTCCGTTCCATTCCATTCCATTCCATTACATACATATATAGCATGATAGCATGATAGCATGATAGCATGCATGCATGCATGTATGTATGTATAAACATATAAATATTTATGTATATATATACATACACATAAGTTGAATCCCCAGCCAGTTATTGGCTGCCTTACCATTAAGCACTGAGTTCTCCAAAGTCTCTCTTTTTCACTCCCCAATCGACCCATTCTGACAGAGTTGCTGGGATGTTCCGGGCTCACTGCCACCCTGGCCTTCAAGCAGCTTCGATGGAGCTCCGCGGCCTCATGGTGCCTCCCCAGCTTCCACCACAGGGCGGCCAGGCTGGTCCTTGGCACTGCTTGGTCTAGGGGAACTGCTAAGGATCACCAAGGATCCCTGCAACAACCTAATGTCCCCACGAACCTTAAACCATGAGTACAATCCCCAACCAAAATGGCAGAAACTAGCAAGCTTCTCACATCGTGGAGGCTTTAAACAAATCATTGCCGCACACATCTTCAAAAAGGGAAACAGCATGATCAACTCAGAGCTGCCCAGATTCATGCACGTCAAGGTATCAGGATGCTCAGCTCCCTGGGTCTCTCTCTCTAGCTCCAGGCATCTCTGATAAAGCTCCTGAGCCTCATCATGTTGATCCCTTTTCACCAACAAACTCGCCAGATTGTGCATTGAAATCCTTGGTTGTTTGAATCATCGTCTTGGGGGTGGAGCAATTTCCAAAAAAGATACATCTCCGGATTCTTCAAACATTAGGCAAGACCTGGAATTTTCCTCATTGAGAAAATGGTTGACTTTTTGGACTCTCAGCACCAAATGGGTTGAATCTTCATTTTGATGGATTTACGTCGCCTCTGGTTGGGACTAATCAACAAGTCTCAATGTGTGCGGATGTTCCGGACCAAGCAATTCTGTGCGCCCTTCCAAGCATTTGCGATAGAGCTCCTCCGCTTCCTCGTACTTTCCTGGTGATTAAACGAATGAATTCAATCAGTTCGGTTGAAAAGTGCACTTCACCAATGGGGATACACCAGGCAACAACATGTGGGTTTAATATGCTAGACAAAACTTATATAGGGTAGTGCAAACATAAAATGTATCTCAGCAATGAGGAGGAAAAAAACATATATATACCTATTATAGAGTTTACCAGCAAAGCCTGGGGATTCGCCTGGGAAGAATGGAAATGCTTGGGGCTCAAAACAACAAGGAAGAACAACTCCTTGGCTCAAACTTCAGGAAACAAAGAAACGCCACCAGAAAGTCAATCAGTTTGAGCCATCCATCTTTTTTGCGTGAAAAAAAGGAAGGATCGCATCATATCATATCATATTATATCATATTATATCATACTAAATCATATATCATATTGCATCATATATCAGATTACATCATATTACATCATATTATATCATATTATATCATATTATATCATATTATATATATATCATATTATGCCATATTACATCATTTTGTATCATATTATAATGTATTATAACTATATCTATCTATCTAATATAATCTAATCCAATCTAAATCTAATCTAATCTAATCTGATCTATCTAATCTAGCTATCTAATCTATCTATCTAATCTATCTATCATTAAAGGGCCCTGGGATACTCCTCAAAGGGCTACTCCTAAAAGTTGCTATCCTTGCAAAAAAAATCTGAAAACTTCTGAAAAATTCTCAAAAGTTCAAAAAATATCAAAAAACATCTGGAAAAAAACAATCCACGCATTCCAAAACGCATTCCCCCCTCCCAAAAAAAAGAAACGAAAAAAAGGAAAACGGAACAAATTCCACAAAAAAAACAAACACAATTTAACTTATTCAAAAAACAACGAAAAAAATGAACGAAACATTCGAAAAAATAAAAAACAAAATTAAAAAAAACAAAAAATCAAAAACATCAGAAAAATGCAACACAAAATCAAATAAAATCCAAACAATCAACAAAAAATACTTTTTTTTTTGAAAAAAAGCACACAAAACAAAAAAACAAACAAATCAAAAAAACAAATCAGACAAACACAAAAAATACATATAACAAACAATAAAAAACAAAGAAAACAAAAATAAAATTTTAAAAACAAAAACAAATCGAAATTTCCAAAAAACAACAACAAATCTTGAAATCATCATTTCAAAAAAACCTTTAAAAACATGAACGAAAACGTGTTTTTTGGAATGAAAAAGAATTATTTGGAATGAAATTGCATTATTTGGAATGAAATTGAAATATTTCGAGTTAAAACTAATAAAAAAGAATGTTCCAGGAGTGTCCCTATGAGGAATGTCCCTCTCCATAGAGAAGAATCTAATCGATCGATCGATCGATCCATCCATCCATCCATCTATCTATCTACTTATCTTATCTTCTCTTATCTATCCATCTATATGTTCTAATCCTTTTTTGAATCCTAATCCCAATCCCAATCCTATCCATCCATCTATCATATCTATCTGTCTATCTATCCATCTTTATTTCTTTCTTGCTTTTTTCATTTTTCTCCGGCTGAAGATTAGCTAGGACGACGGATGACATAGAGAAGCGATCAGCAGCTCAAAAGGAGTTGACTAAAACAGAACGAAGATATCTAAGATGAACCAAGGTTCCCAGATCCTCAAGCACAGCTGCCAGGTTGTTCATGGATGTCAATCGCTTGGGATGGTGAGAGTGCAAGGTGGTGGTCCGTTCCATGAAGACCTGGGTTGTTATGGAATGAGCCCCGCTGGCCTTGCCGGTTATTTTCAGCAACGCTGCCATGTTGTTCAAGGTGGTCAAAGTCTCCTGAGGTTCGCAGCTTTTTGCAGCTGTATTTTGAAGCATTGAAACGTGATTTGGGTATACTTGGGCCAACTATCGTCACGCACCTTTCCGACCAATAGATACTAATACAATGGACTATGCAAGGTGGGTAATTAGAAGGACTACACTGGGAGTTGACGTGCTGGGAGTTTACCCTGAGTCTCGTGCGACGCTCATTTGGTACACTGGGTGTTTGGGGTGGCCTTTCAATGCGCGCAATCAGCTCACATGAACAGCTTTCCCAGGTAGCCTGTGTCCACAATTTCAAGTTGAATGATGATGAATGTTATGCAGCCTCTGTACATTTTGAGAGGGTTATGTGAGTTATGTGTTCATCCCAAAAACCGCTGGGGTTTGCATTTTGTCTGGGGCCCTTATATGTCCCTGGATCCTTCTTTGAGCTTGAATTAAAGCTTGGACTGATATTTGTTGATGAGAAGTTGGCAGGTCCCATGGCACCTCCTCGTGCAGTACCCCTCCAACCCCAAACACCAAAGCCAGCATAAACCAGTACACAACGAGGTGCTCTGAACATCTCTAAACTTTTTGCATGACGACATGAGATGACATGAGCATGTGTACACAATTATAATATAAATATATACATATATTATATGATATTATATGGGTTTTGTATGCCTTTGTGCGTGTGTGCAAAATCGCCTACTTCGGGGGGGCCAAAGATTCTTAAGATATTCATTTGCCTTGAAGTGTAAGCCGCCCGTTTTTTAATCTAAATATAATTTCTTAAAATGTTTGGCTTGTTCAATCTTTGCCAACTCTATCGGTTTCTTGGTCGACCATAACCACTTGTGCAGAAATGTACATTTACCATGGTTCTACGAATTCTTCGGTGGTCCACCCTTCCTCCCGGCACCCGTGAGGAAGACGGGGCACCGGATGCCGCGGGCCGTGGGTTCGCTTCCGGGCTTCGTAGCACTGCTGGTAGAGCTCGTCCGCTGCGACGTATCTGCCCATGGCAGCCAGCACAGCCGCCAGATCGTTCTGGGACCTGCCCAATGTGATCCAAAAGTGCCGTTAATTTCCAGTGAAAACCGCCATAGAACTGTGCGACAAATAATGACAACTTGCCGCGACTATGCAGGAAAATGCTATTATAGAAATACATGCTCAATCCATTTTGCATGTTAATTCTCAAGGTTGCTGACGGCTAATTTGAGGAAGGCATGGATAGATTTGGGAGGTGTCTCTCATCTGGGTGGTTGATTTTACCCATCGCAAATGCACATCCTACCTGGTGGATGGATGATATGATTTGGGATGCGTACGGATTCATGTACAAGCCGCTGGCCATACTCCGGAGCAACAGTGCGAACACCAGGAAATCACTTGAAATCTTCAGTCAGAAACAAATTAGTCCCAAAAAGTTTGTCTTGGTATATGATGACTAGACCACGGTGATACCTTGCGACCAACAAGCCTATACAGGTAGTGGGCAACTCAAGCCACTGTGAAACAAAGGCCATGCTCCATTTGGAGCCTATACATGGGTGATCGGTGATGGGCTACCGTCCTTCATGGTAGGGAAGTCCAGGGAAAACCAATGAGTTGCTGGGACACACACACAGGAAACTACAAAGGAACCCACGGATCTAGTTTTGCTTGCAGCACTTACAATCCATGAAACCGAGTTCCAAACTTGAGCAACACCAATGCCAACTTGAGCCAAATTAATTGTCTGTGATTCCTTCCGATCTCACTTCTTAGGTATGTTTGCTGCATAAAAGGACTGCCGACAAAAAAAAACTGTCAGTTTTCATAGTTTTCAACACCAGGAAGGTTCCATGTGACACCAAGTGAAAAGGAAGAAATTCAAAGTGCTTCGGAAGTTGGACCTGGTGATCCCATTCCAGATATACAAATGGATTTCTCTGCAGGCCTTGCCCCAGCCCTTGGGTCACATGTCTAACTCCGACTCCTACTGAACAAAGCAACAGCAAAAGACCTCACATTTGGACAAGGAGAGAGATTGCAGGAACCTCTGAGGTTTCGAGAGCTGATGGATGGCAAATCAATATATATATATATAAAAATAGTTTTTCTTTAACCCAACGAAGCTTTCAACAACAATAGGCATCATAGTCAACCCAAAGTCAATCCACTAAATCCTCCAGCAAAGAACATGTACAGAAAATCCCTTGGTTTTCAACTCATCCCTCTGCTCAAATGAGCCTCATGGTGTCAGGATGGTCCGGGCCAAAAAACTCCTCTCTGGCGGCCAAGCACTTCTGCAGCAGCGTCTCTGCCACGCCTGGGAGGAAAACAATCTGCAACGCGCCCAATCGATTCAGCTGAGGATTGTTCTCTTTCCTCCTAAAAGAGGCCATGGGCTTTATAGCAACATATAGGATGTCTGTATATTTTGAGCCCTGATGTGAGTGCCAAACATGTTGAACCGATTTGTACTTTGATGGGTGTGGCTCTGGATTTTTTTTGCTAGATATTTGTATAATCCCTCAAAGGGTTGCAAACGGTTGGGTTTCCTGCTTGCAACACACCGTTTAGAATCTACAACGCTAGCAGATTCAAAGAACAGCCACACAGTTGTTGCATGTTGCGAGACGCTCAATACAGGGTAGCAACGAAAACACTTTGGCCTTAAATCATTCTCAAACTTTGACCCACGTCAAGCAAGTGGAAGCCGACCTCCTGGAAGAGGATGTGCCACTGTTGGTTTTCTAGCCGTAAGTAAATCCAGACATCCAAAGGGATGTCCGAATTAATGACGAGATTCAGATTTGGTACGATAAATCAGAGCATTGATCATTGGTGCCACAAGCTTGGCTCATACATGCCCATACAAATGCCGAACTAATCCCCATCATGTAACTACAATTGCATACGTGTGAACAAACACCCCATTCCAGATCAATCTGTGAAACAAAACCATGCTTTTCCCACTAAGAATCAGGGATTCCCATTGCCACTACCTCTGTGCTGCCCATGTTCCTCACATCCCATTCCAATAACCAGCTGCTATGTTGCCCCATCTTAAAGTTGGCTTCTGCCAAGCCGTTCAGGGAGTTGAAGGTGCTGGGATGTTCTTCTCCCAGGGTGCGCTGGCGAAGCTCCAAGCATTGGCCTTGAGAATTCATTGGTCCCCAATACATGTACACCACACGCAGGTACGAAGGTAAATACACACATTACCTATCATTGCCTTAGACATCCTTAGACTACATTGCTTTAGATAAACAACTAAACATACAATAGATTCAATAGATAAACAGCGGTGAACTATGGTGAAACCATTTTCAGTCAGCCAAGTTCGATATGCCCAGCGACTGTGCAAGTCCTTGGCCTTGGTGAACTTTCCCAAGTTCAACTCCACTTCGGCCACCTCGTACATTGCCTGCCAGTTCCGAGATATTCTGAGTAGGGTGATCTTTTAAAATCTTTAAAGTCTTTAAACACGTTCAACTTCTTTGCTGGAACATAATTAGTGGCTATGGCTATAACATGCTATAGCCCACGCTTGCCTGTTACTAGCTCCCGGGGCCATTTCAGTTGGGGGTGATCAAGACATCTGTCAAGATGAAGCCTGTTCATTCATCACATGCCGCCGTCGCCGACTTGGCATCATGTTCCCGAATGATGCTGAAAACGGGACTTAAGTCGAAACAGGTTGAATCCACCAGAAAATGTTGTTCACGATGGTTTGTGGGGCCACCCGCCAATCTAAACTATATCATACTATATCTAAACTTAACCTGCACAATACAGGGTGTCAAACCAGCATGCACGATAAATTAACGCAGCTGGGCGGGTACCACAACAATATTCTTACAGTATGGCGGGAAAACTGGAGAGGAATACAAGGCAGCGCCTTCAAGGTCTTCGGATGCTCATCTCCCAGTTGCGACTGCAAATGCTTCCACAGCACCATGAGCATTTCGTAGGCCTCATCGTAGAAACCGCGATGGTTCAGCACCTGGTCACTGCAGGGCGTCATGGAAGCATTGTAAAATTACGGCCGCTCCAGGATATCAGACATCAGTTGATTAGGTTCATACCATTTCTTGATGGAAAGTAATGCAGTACTTGTAAGACTTGATGCCCCCACGACCAGTGAGAACAGCATTTAAACATGGAAAACTGGTTGTGGTAGTTGGGAGCCATTGAATTAGGTGTCGAAACATGACCCAAACATGTCCAAAGTCCAAACTACATGGAATATTCGTCTAATTTATCAAGGTAAGAAGAGCTCAATATGGTTCTATATAATATGTTGCGCACAGCCTCCTCCAACGAAAATTGTGATGCGGGATGTTGATGAGTGAGAAAAGGCATGAAAAAACAAACCTGACTCCTGACACGTATTCTCCGGAGCCGCTAACTACTACCAATTGTTCCCTAAACAGTCGGGGCAATGCGGTGGATGTGAGAAATCCTGCACCAGTTGATAGGTGGTTTATCCCACTATTTATAAGGTTTCAGCCATCCAAGGTGGTGCAGGATTTCGTCCATCCACAGCATGTCCTTCGCGCAAAGGTGATGCTTTAAGAAGCTCTGTTCTTGATCATCAAAAGGATTGCCAAACCGGAAAACACATTTTTAGGGGTACACTACCAATGTGGGTGTGGGTCAATAGGGTGCCCCTGAATGGGATAATCCAGCAGCATTTTCTTCCTTGCTTCTTTTACCTTCTTTTTCCGTGCAAATGGGAGTTGCGACAATTCATTTTCTAAACTTTGCTGACACAAGCCCCAAAAGTGGCAACCTCCCAGGCGGGAGCCTCATCTACCAGCCCCTCCTACTTTTGGGGTTCAACATTTTGGTTTTCAGGAGGGCACCCCAGTGTTGCTGGTTACATGCACATTTTCCGTTGAGCACATAATATATAAATTTCCATGCGGCACATGCTCAGTCCAGTTGCTCCTCTGCCCCGAC
The DNA here is from genome assembly GCA_947184155.2 of Cladocopium goreaui. Lineage (NCBI taxonomy): Eukaryota > Dinophyceae > Suessiales > Symbiodiniaceae > Cladocopium > Cladocopium goreaui. Next base: position 60,597 of record CAMXCT020002341.1, read on the forward strand.
CTTCCGCCTGGAAGATAAGGGGAATTACTATTGGCATGGCTAGTGACTGGGCTTCATCATCCCACTTAACAATATCACAGTTCTTACAATAAATTGTCGCGAAGTGAGAACACAGAGTTACAAACCACAAGTGAATCATTCATCAAAGATTAGTTTCCAAGGATCATCCCATCAGCCAAGCAGGCCCTCAGTGCCCCACGGTGCCCGTCCCTGTTCAGTTGCCTGGCCCAAGCGGAGCTGCGCGTCCTCGTCCGCATCCGCTGCACTGCCTCGCAGGCGCAAAGCACCGAGGAGGTTGCTGCGAGCGCTTTCCACGCCTAGGGGCCAATGAAGTTTCTGACTGCGGGTGACCCAGGTGTCAATGTCTGCAATAAATATCTTAACTGCTTGTTGACATGAAATGGTCAGTGGCTGAGGGTGAAATGGAGGGATGTGATCACTGGGTCAACGAACAATGACCCCATGGATTCACATGGTAAGTCTTTTGTGGGATGCAACCGCTATGGAATACATTGGGATAAAACCAGGCTATTGACCATGTGCAGACTAAATTTCCATCGACCATCCAACTGCAGGGAATGCACTGGGAACTTCTTAAACACCCTTCGATGCTCAAACATTGCCAATATTTTTTTTGGTTCTGGCCAAATGATGTGGCAGTCCCAAGATTAAACGCCAATTTCTGAACTCTATGAACATCTCCTCAATTTGTAAAATTGGGTATGATTTATCATTGAGAAAGGAATTGTGCAGGGACCACCCGCGAAGCTTGCAAATGCTTGGCAACAGGTTATAGGTCTCCCAACTGGCTATCTTAGAATAGCCTGTCAACAATGTATGCCATGTACCAACTCCAGGGGGCATCCAATGTGCAAATGGTGAACCCGCCAACAATGAGGTTAAGCCACCGCACGTACATCATACAGATCTAGAATTTTCCCAGCATTTTTGATATCTTGATCAAATTTGATCCTGACTGTGATAGTTCTGCAGTGATCCATCAAGATCACCTAGTTTTTACTGTAAATGGTTCACCCAGAATGCTGGAGTGGCTTCTTTTGGACAAATGGCAACAAGCTGGATGCGCCAGAAAATGAGGGGAGACCGAAACCATGGATTTCGCTTGCTCTGGGTGATTTTTGGAGTCCTATTTGCTGTATCCATCTGTATCCTATTTTGGGACACCTTCTCGGGAAGATTCCAACTTTCATCGAACATGAATTGAAACCAAATAGGTCACCAAATTTAAACAACCGTTCGGATTGGACCACAAATAAATCTTACCAAAATGGGCTCAAACCAGGAACATGTGAATGTAAGCGCTTACCCGGGGTACCACGGAGAAACCAACACCATCAGGATTAATCTAGATAGATAGATAGATAGATCGATAGATCGATCGATCGATCGATCGATCGATAGATAGATAGATAGATAAGGAAAGAAAGAAAGACAGAAAGATAGATAGATTAGGAAAGAAAGAAAGAAAGACGGAAAGAAAGAAAGACGGAAAGAAAGAAAGAAAGACAGAAAGAAGAAAGAAAGAAAGAAACGAAAGAACGAAAGAACGAAAGAAAGCAAGCAAGAGGGGAAGGAAGGACGAAAGGAAGAAAGGAAGAAAGAGAGCAAGGAAGGAAGGAAGAAAGGAAGAAAGGAAGAAAGGAAGAAAGCAAGAAAGGAAGGAAGAAAGGAAGAAAGGAAGAACGGAAGAAAGGAAGAAAGGACGAAAGGAAGAAAGGAAGGAAAGAAAGAAAGATAGATTAGTTAGTTAGTTAGTTAGTTAGTTAGTTAGTTAGTTAGTTAGTTAGTTAGTTAGTTTAGTTCAATTTAGTTTAGTTTAGTTAGTTAGTTTAGTTAGTTAGTTTAGTTTAGTTTAGCTAAGTTTAGTTAAGTTTAGTTTAGTTTAGTTAGTTTAGTTAGTTTAGTTTAGTTTAGTTTAGTTTAGCTAAGTTTAGTTAAGTTTAGTTTAGTTAGTTTAGTTAGTTTAGTTTAGTTTAGTTTAGTTTAGTTTAGTTTAGTTTAGTTTAGTTAGTTGGTTAGTTAGTTAGATAGTTAGTTAGTTAGTTCAGTTAGTTCGTTCAGTTTAGTTTAGTTTAGCTTAGCTTAGCTTAGTTTAGTTTAGTTTGGTTTAGTTAGTTAGTTTAGTTTAGTTTCGTTTAGTTTAGCTTAGTTTAGTCTAGTTTAGTTTAGTTTAGTTAGTTAGTTAGCTTGTTAGTTAGTTAGTTACTTAGCTTGTTAGTTAGTTAGTTAGTTACTTACTTAGTTAGTTACTTAGTTAGTTAGTTAGTTAGTTACTTAGTTAGTTAGTGAGTTGGTTAGTTGGTTAGTTACTTAGTTAGTTAGTGAGTTAGTGAGTTAGCTAGTTAGCTAGTTAGCTAGTTAGCTAGTTCGCTAGTTGGTTAGCTAGTTAGCTAGTTAGCTAGTTAGTTAGTTGGTTGGTTGGTTGGTTGGTTTGATAGATAGATAGAAAGATAAGATAGAAAGATAGATAGACAGACAGGCAAACAGACAGACGGATAGATTTCATAGATGGATACACAAACACATAAATAGATTTCATGGATAGATAAATGGATTTATATAATATAAACATTTTAGATTATTTATATATATATAGATAGATTCATCGATTCATAGATTCGATAGATAAATATGTGTTTGAATACCTTACTACCTAAATAAAATGTAAATATGGATCAATGTCGCAAGGTAACGCAAAGGACATCAACAAAATAGGGAATTCCCCATCGCTGACCTCATATTTTTTACAGTTTCTGAAAACCAGTGTCCCTTGCTTGTATGTTTCCCTATTGCTGGAGTTATTGATTTGGCATGTGCATAGATCTGTATGTAATATGTAATGTAATGTAATGCAATCCAATGCAATTCAATGCAGTGCATGTATGGATGTATGTATGTACGTACGTACGTATGTATGTGTGTATGTGTGTGTGGGGGAACTATTCTATTTATACAATTTATACATGTCTTTCTGCACTCACATGGCCTGGGCAAAGTGGAACAGTGTTAACCTCCTCTCTTGCCGCACTAGTCTGTGAATGTCTGTGACAGGCTTCAGGGATCCTTGACCACAGTCACCACGTCGGCCCCAGCTCACCCCAGAGAACCAGCAACCAAGGCACTCTCTTGGCCCACTCTGAGCACGATACAAGTGCGAGGAGGCTTGCCAGGTTCATTCAGCAACTTATCGGCCAGGTTCCTCCCAGGTTCCTGCATCCGCTGTGATTACTGGAGTCAAATGGGTCAGACTGGTTCGGTTTCAATAGTTCATTGATCCGACACCAACAACATGCACAAAATATTGCAGTGATCAGTGATGATGCTATTCGCTTTAGCTATATGGGTGGCTGGGGGTCAAAACTTGGCACCCCATGGGGATAGTTGAAACTTTTAAATGGCGAAAACCTGCAGACTGAAGTCCCCAACCCCCAGAACTTCGACCCATCCCCATGTTCCCCTGCGGTTTCTACCCAGCAAAATCAAAATTCTGAGGGTCTTTGCCATATTCGACCATCTCGGGAGTAGCCCGCACGGACACATCGTAAGCGTTCGCAGGCTCAATAATCAGCGGAATGGCAAAGGCGGCCCTGGGAGGATATTGAGCTTCTACCTTAGAAGTCGCTTGATTCCTGCTAGATGGTTATAAGATTTGGTCATTTATGTCACTTGTAGAAATTCCCATCAAATTAAAGATGGTCAGTCATTTGAGCCAATCCCAAATGGTGACCTATCTGCCCCAAACTTGTCAACTGGCTGATGGTTTCACTTCATCACAAACATCTTTGTCCTTTGAATTCGACCTTGCAAGATACCAAGGGAAAACACAAGCGTTTGCGTTGATCAAGTCGAAAAACATCGGGCATGACAATGCACCGGGATAGACCCGTCACTTATTGTCAGACTGAAGTTTGGACATCAGCGAACAAACCTCAAGCCAAGGCACATACTCTCGGCCTTTTTCTCGTTCATCTCTTGCCATCATGTTTCGAAAATTATTGTCCAACAGCTGAAAACCTAGGTTGATGGCTGGCTCGTCACTCCGGTTTTGACATCTTGCCAGTCGTTTCTGTACATCCAATAAGCATGGCTGAAATCACCAATCCAGAAAGGATAGAGACACAGGTCTACACCTTCCAGACTTTCCTTCCGGGCACCGCCACCCAGTCGCACTTGTATACATCCCCTTCTCTTCCACCGGCCTTCCCACAAAAGAATCAAAATGTGGAAGATCAACTCATTGGGGTCCTGCGATGGAACCAGTCTGATTGAGTCATGACATGTACATGAGTGTTTCTCCAGCAGGGGCCATATCAAACTGTGCCTCCGCAGGCCTTGAGCCAGCGGCTCGAAGTGAAATAGGTGCGACTGCCATTAGGTTTGGCACTTCCGTTTCCGTGGTTTGCCTATTAGTTAGGCACTTTTGTTTAGATCCCCCGAAGCCATACGATTGTGAACAAGGTCTACTACATCCTTTTGGGATCACTGCGCGCTCCTGCTACCGCATTGGTAGCGGAGCGCCTGGTCGCTCCAGCGCTCTGAGACCTCTCTTCGAGCTCTACGGCATTGGCCTACTTCATTGCCGAGGACGACGTCTCTGAGCGGACGGACTACAAGATCGAGGTCAAGATCACCGCGTTCTGGAGATAGGCTGCCTGAGCCTTTCAACGCTTTCCGACCTGTACCACCTCACCCTGACATCCTTCGACTAAGGAGGAGACGGATATCTCCTGAGAGGTCGGAACCTGAACCAGAACCAGAGCCAAAGGGCCGTGGTGATTTAGCATCTGCAGGTTCATCTTCTACTTCGACAGCTGAGCGTCGAGATCCTGGACGATCCAACTCTGCGGAGGCTGCCTCGTGAGAAGCTGGTGGCGTCAGCCTTGAACCTACGCTGATCTCCTAGGAGTTGGCGGCATTTCTTCATTTTTGACTTTTTCCTGGGCATCCTTCTGAGGGAGCTCTTCTACATTCGGGACTTTGCAAGCCTGTGGCAACAATGGCGGACAGTAAGCCTCAAGCGGCTGAAATCGTTCCTTCATGTTCATGGGACGGCAACCCAAGGGGTTGGCGACGATACCAACGAGAGGTTTCTTGGTATGTGCTTGGAACCAAGAAGTCTCAAAGGTCTTTGATTGGGCCCCGACTGGTGTCCAAGTTGACTGGACCAGCACGCCTGCTGGCAATGTCATGGGCCGTGCAGACATCGCTGGACCTCAAGGAGTACAAGTGATGCTTCGCAAACTGGAACAAAGTCCTTTGGTGAGAAAGAAACTGCCAAACACATCCAAACACGGCAGCAGTGATGCAGCAGTACTTCAACTACCGCAGGAACCCTGGTGAATCCATCAGTTACTACTTGGTGCACGAGACGCTCTTCTACGAGGAGTTCATCGAAGCTCTACAAGATCTACATGATGGAGGAGCTGGTGCTTTTCTACTTGATGACCTACTTGGAGGTGCGGATGATGAAGATGATGATGATGGAGAAGTATCTCATGGACTAAGAGCAAGAAGTCTGGCAAATCAGGTTACTCTCAAGTTCCTCAGGACGATCCTGATGATCCTGGTGACGGAGCTGATGGTGGCCGACCTCAAGCTGGACGACCTTCGAGATCTACTTCACCTACGTTGTCTTCGACCGACTCCTTCATCCTCAAGACTCTGCGTGGATGGCGATTGCTGAGTGGTGCAGCTCTCAGTGGCGAGGAATGGAGATCCATCCTGGCCAGTACCAACAATCAGCTGAACTACGATGCAGTGAGCTCTGCATTGAACATCCTCTTCGACGAGCAGATGCAGCATCCTCGAGCGCATCATTCTGGACAAGGACATCATAATCTGCACACGGTGGAGGAAGACAGTGATTGGAGCTGGCAAGATGACTCTTGGGATTGGTCTGATCCCTGGGCCAACATGGCATGGGAGAACGGTGACTGGCATGCGGCTGATGATGATCCTGGAGAAGAAGAATGTGCCGGAGCCACTAATCAACCTCCTTCTGAAGGTTCTCAAGAAGCCATGGCAGCAGACTGGTCTTGGTCTCAGGCTCAAAGGACGAGCCAACAGATCCGAAAAGATCGTGGGTTTGGTCAGTCTTCATCAAATCCTTCCTCTATGGGATGTTTCAACTGCGGTGGAAATCATCGAGTGCGAGATTGCCCTGATCGAAATGCTCCATCAAACAAGGGCAAGGGCTATGGCAAGCACCTGCACTACACCATGGACGAGCCCTACGACAACTTCGCCTTCTTCAAGGGGAAATCCAAGGGTAAGCCTGGTGGCAAGATGGCCTACATGTTTGAGGAGTTCTATACAACTACTACGTTGGCAAGGGCAAGGGCAAGAGCAACTTCAAGGGCAAGTTCCAGAGCAAGAATCGCAACCATGTCAACTCCTACTACCAAGAGGCTATGGACTTTCATGGACTCCAGATCGACAGGGAGCCCAACGAGCAAAGCTTAGATGCAGCCAAGGTAGAACAGGAAAACCTTGGACATTTGGGCATGCTTGATTGCGGAGCAACCTGCTCTGCTGGCCCTCAGTCTTCCATCCAGCGTCTAGTGACTGCTGTGTTGGATGTGGGCAAATCGGCGTCGATCCGCATCGATGGAAAAAGGAGACCCAGATTCAGGTTTGGTTCGGGAAGTTGGGGCCGAGCACTACATCACGTGACTATCACATCCAGTATAACTCAAAGGTCCTTTGAAGCCTATACTCTTCCTGATCCACCAGAATCCCGAGAAGATTGGTTCAACCCTTCTATGTTGGTGCCTGTTTTGGTTGGAATGGACTTTATTCGGGGCAATGGGTTGGTCATGGATTTCAAGGGCAGTTTTGCAGTTTGTGCAGCTTTTCCTGATAGTCAACCTTTTTGCATGCCCCAAAACACCAAACAGCACTACATGGTTGACATTGTGGACTTTCTTTGTTGCGGCAAAACTTTTCAAGAAGGGCATCCCACAATCCATGTCATTGAGTCCGAAGACCCCCAAGAAAACACCACCACAAAAAGGGTTCATTGGTTTGACAACTACATGATCCAGCCAGCTGGGGAGTCGGTCGCTTCATGTGTTGGAGAAGTTTTTACAATGGAATCTGAACTGGATTGCATGGTCATTTCATCAACAGCAATAGCAGAATCTGACCATCACCTTTTTCATCAACTTTGGAAGCGTCGACGTAATCTCAATGGTTTTTCACAACAGCAGCAACGACAGCTCATGGGAAATCTGATCACCCCGTGGCTTTCCAATTCGACCAATGGCGCCCAAGAAGGTGGACGAGATGGACATGGAGCGCCAGATGCTTCCCGACGGCCGAGATCCTCGAACTCAAACAACGACGTGGCCTTGCTTCAACCAGCACGTGGCCGGCAAGGATCCAGCAAACAAGTACGGGAAGTGGCACAACTGCACAGTGTGCGGACTTCGGATGCTCTACATTCCCTTCAAGGGAGCACCTTGCAACAGCACTTCGACGATCAACCCGGGCAACATGAACAAGGCCTTGAATGAGATGATGCCAAAAGGGCAAAAGCCCAACGAAGAGCTGGTCAAGGTGATTCTCGAGAAGGTGATTGCCGAAGAACGTCTTCGCGTTCTCCTGGACAACTACAAGGCCGACCTCAAGAAGAACCAGGAGAAGATCGCCAAGGCGAAGGCGAAGTCAACACTGACTTCGACAATGCCGAGTTCAGAAGGCTATGTCGTGGAGGAGCCCCAGTCCTCAAATCAGTCACCCAGCAGCTGGACGGAACTTCATCAAGAACCTGCTGCTCCAGCCGAGATCAACCCCATGGACTACCTCACAGAGAGCGAGCAGAAGCGGGTGATGGAACTGGTGGCCGAACGTATGGCCTCACAGGCAACTGCCTCAAGGGTACCTGTTCCGGACGATGTGGAACTGGAGCCTGCATACGACGAGCCGAGCTTGGCATGAATGAGATTCAGGACGAGGAGAACCGCAAGAAGCTGCCGCTTCTTGTTGGACAAAAGATGGATATGATCCACGACCTCAACTCCGACTTGCAGAACCACATGGCCGACACCATCTATGACGGCAAGCCCTTGGTCTGGGAGATGTTCTGCCAGAAGGACTCCGAACTGAGCAATGCCATGCATGTCTTCGAGAAGGCATACCAGTGCAACGAGTAAATCTTCACTGTGGCTTCGACCTCTACAAGGACGAGACCTATGATCGCCTCTGGACCCTCTACAAACATCAACGACCCAAGAAGATTTGGGTTAGCACCATGTGCACTCTGTGGTGCGGCTGGGTCGACCTCAACTACTATGGTTACTATGGTCGACGAGATGTCGTGGAGAAACGTCGACGAGGCGAACGTCAGATGTTCAAGAAGCTGGTGCGCTTCTTGAAAGCCATTGTAAAGGACGACCCCGATGTGGAGCTCTTCTGGGAATGGCCTCACCGATGCCGAGGATGGAAGGAGCGCATCATTGAGGACTTCTTCAACAGCCTGGACCACTTCTATGACTGCCGATTGGATGGATGCAGATTTGGCCTCAAGAGCGCCAAAGGAAACTTCATTCAGAAAGCCTGGAGGATTCGCACTACGTCAGTGTCCTTCCATGCTGAATTTCGACTACGAGTATGCCTGGGCAACCACACTCACGAATGGCTTCATGGTGTGGAGACAAGCAAGAGCGCATACTACCCACCAAGGATGTGTGCCTCCATTGCCCGGCATTGGCGAAAACATCTTCTACCTGATCGTTGGTGGCGACTACTTTGGTCCACCGAGTTGGTTGTCGATCCTGCTGTTCATTCTCTACATGCTGCAGAAGTTGGTCCTTCTGAAGAAGTTGACGGACCTCCCAAGGACGACAAATCGATTGAGCCTGAACCCAGCATCCTGGGGGAAGAACCTGAAGACCCTGGAGGAGACGAACCACCTGCTGGTGAGTTGGAGAAATGGAAGGCTCAACTACATCGTCTTCACCGTGCAGCTGGACACCCCTCAAAGCGCAATCTAGTGCGCATGGCTCAGGACGCACAATTGCCTGAGTGGAAGATTCGAGCAGCCAAGGACTTTTCATGTCCGATCTGTCAAGAACTACAACCTGGCGGACTTTCTTCAAAGCAAATCCCTCCACCATCAATGCATCCACTTCCAGCTGCGTGGGAACAAGTTGGAATGGACATTGCTGAATGGACAGTGCCAAAGAGGACTTGAAGGTGAAATTCATTCTCTTCATTGACCTTGCCACAAAGTTTCGGGTCACAGAAACCTTATTCACTTACAAACATGGAGAATACCAGACCGAAACTGCAGACCAGGTCATTCGTGCCCTGATGCTGAGGTGGCTGGTCGACAAACCTCGACCTCGATATGTTGTCTTCGACAATGCCAACACCATGATATCTGCCAAGACTGTGGAGATCCTTGCGGACGTGGGCATTCAACCTTTCTTTCCACCAGAAGGAGAATCTTGGGCTCATGGAATCACCGAGCGTGGAGTTGGACAAATCAAGGAGACAGCGGAGACAGCATCTCTTCTACAACAATCCCTGCCGGATCAAGACCCTGTGCTGACTTTGGCGATGGCAACTTGTGCCCTCAACAACACCGAGTTCACCAAAGGCTTTACCAGCGTGCAATGGGCCTATGGCCATCAGAACCAAGTTGGAGATGATGATCTACGACAACAACTTTCACTTCCAATTGACCGACAACAACAGGAGTTCGTGCGACTGCTGACGCAACGAGATCTTGCTGAAGAATGTGCCCGCAAATCTCGAGCGAAAGTGGCCCTCTCCAAGCTCAAGAACTCTTCAATTCGACAGCCGTTGCGGACTTTCTCAATGGCTCAGCCGGTCTACATTTGGAGGAAGTTTTTGCCTCACACGATCTATGCTGGTCGCAAAGGTGGACATCGCCATACAGCCAAACCTCGATGGGTTGGTCCTGGAAGAGTTGTCTTCCACGAGCTAACTCCTGGACAACATGCTGAAGACCGCAAACACGTGGTTTGGGTGATCCTTGGGAACCGCATCTACAAGACATCGGTTCACTCCGTTCGACCTCTTTCAGAGCGAGAGATGGAATTCTTTGAGGCGAGAGGAGATGAGTCACATCTTTGGAAGCAACTCAGTGACATGATCCCCAAGCGCGAGTTCATCGACATCACAGGTGAGGAGCCGACAGAAGAGGAGAGAGAGGAGACACCATTGCCTGAAGCGCCCAACATGGACACCTACCTCAAGCCTCGAGTGCGCTTCCCTGGCAAGTTTCCGATTTCTTCTGGCGGCATTCCAGTTCTTCCTGAACTTCCTGGTGGTGCAACTTTGTCCATGCCGAGTTCCTCAGCTTTGCCGAGCTCTTTCTCATTGCCGAGACCTTCAGAGGAGCCGGTCAATGTGTATGACGACCTTCCTGACCCCACCAAGATGACTGCATGAGGACGAGTTGGAACGAGAGTTTGGAGGAGAAGAGAAGAAACACAAGATGTCATCACATCGCAGAGATTCCACCAATTCAAAGACCCCTCTTTTGGATCAACCTGAAGTTCCACAGGAGGAAACGGTGCTGGAGGATGACCTTCCAGTTCCAGAACCTGAGACGAAAAAGACCAAGTACGAGGAGGATGGTGGCTCCGACAATGGCAAGGATGGTCTTGCCTTGGATCTTTCAAATTCTTTCAACTGCAATTCAAGAATCAGGAGAAGGCTATGTGATGAACATCGACTTGAACTTTGAGAGCAACAGGCAGAAGAAGCTCTTCATGACTGACCCCTTGATCTACCTCTCCAAGAAGGTCAACTCTGCTGAGGTGAACTATAGACGTCTGACGGTGGACGAGAAGCAACTCTTTGAGAATGCCAAGAACAGCGAAGTGAGCAGCTTCCTGAAGACGCAGGCAGTTCGCCGCTGTCTTTCTTTTGAAGAAAGCAAAAAAGCACAGCAATCTGACCGAGTGCTACGTGCTCGATGGGTGCTCACATGGAAAGGAGTACCAGAGGAGAGCAGAGAGGAAGCAGCCATGGAGCGCGAGAACAACAAGGAGTCAACCTACACAGCTGACCTTTCTCGCAAAGCAAAAGCTCGAATAGTGCTTTTGGGCTTCCAACACCCTGACTTGGAATCCCCAGACTTCCGTACCACGTCACCGGTACAAAGTCAGCTGATGAAGCATCTCAGCCTGGTCCTTTGCTCTCAACGAAAATGGAAACTTGAATCACTGGACTTGAAGACGGCATTCCTGCAAACAGGAGCAGCCGACATGGAATCCAAGGAGCTGTGGACCCCTGGTGTGCCAGAACTACGTGCAGCTCTAGGTCTCTAGGTGCTCAAGACCACGAGCTACTTCGAATCCTGCGCAATGTCTATGAGTCTATGGCAATGCAACAGCTCCACGTGGCCTCTGGAACGATGTGGACGCTACATTCGTTCGACTTGGAGGACATCGTCTTGTGGGCGACAACAGCTTTTGGGTATGGACTGAGGAGAACGAGCAGCCTCGAAACCCAGCTGATCGATTCCGAGTGATTGGATTCGTCGGTGGCCATGTTGATGACTTCAACAGAGGAGGAGACCTGGAAAATCCAAAGTGGTTAGAAGTGAGGAGACAGATTGATGAAGCCTACAAATGGGGAACGGTGAAGGAGGACGTTTTCCGACATACAGGCATGGATGTCTCTGTCAACACCAAAGGTGAAGACCACTGGATCGAGCTCAACCAGGACTTCTATGTGGAGACCCTGCAGAATGTGGCCATTCCTGAACATGGTCTACGTGGTGATGGTTCTTCGACTTTGACTTCGGACGAGGTGGCAGCCTGCCGAGCCTCTTTGGGTGCTTTGCAGTGGGTCGCGTCACAGACCCAAATTCAAGCTTGCTCCCGAGTCAACTTGCTCTTGACTGAGCTGACTGTCAACAAGAACATCACGGTGGCGAAGGAGATCAACGACCTCATCAAGGAGGTGAGATCCAACCCGATGGTGCTCCGACTATATCGACTTCCTCAAGTACAGCATTGGCAAGACTTCGTGGTGGTGACGATGGCAGATCAAGCTCATGCCAACCTCCACAAGGAGGATCTACTGGAGGTCTTCTGACTTGTCTTGGTGGTCCTGAACAACTTCATGGAGAAGCAGGACGACTGAACCCCATTGCATGGAAGACTTGGAAGTTGAAGAGAAAAGCGATTTCGACGAACGTTGGAGAGATGCAGGCAACCTTAGAAGGAGAAGACCATCTTTTCCGAACAAGATGGATGTGGTGTCAACTCAACGGTTGCTGCGCGATTGAGGAGCCGAACATGCTGCTGAAGGCCAACGACCTTGTGAAGTATGTACCTGGGATCCTCGCAACGGACTCCAAGGGCGCCTTCGACGCGATCAACAAGAATTCGCTCAGCCCTTCAGGCCTACCAACTTCGGGAACAACTTTCCGAGTCAATGGCCAAGCTGATATGGATCAGTGGCGACTGGAACTTGGGCGATGCCATGACAAAGAAGCATCGTTCATCCCGAGAAGGCCTACTCCAATTCATCAAGGCTCAGATTTGGAAGCTCAAGTACGACCCTGGTTTCGTTCTGAGTGAGAAGAGAGCCCACAAGACGGGCCTACAAGCTGTGCAGCAAATGCGACAGCTCCAGGCATTGCAACCTTTTCCCAGTCATGACTCAAGAAAATTTCTGGATTGGTGCGATGGAACCAGTCTGATTGAGTGACCTATCTGCCCCAAACTTGTCAGCTGGCTGATGGTTTCACTTCATCACAAACATCTTTGTCCTTTGAATTCGACCTTGCAAGATACCAAGGGAAAAAATTGCGTTGATCAAGTCGAAAAACATCGGGCATGACAATGCACCGGGATAGACCCGTCACTTGTTGTCAGACTGAAGTTTGGACATCAGCGAACAAACCTCAAGCCAAGGCACATACTCTCGGCCTTTTTCTCGTTCATCTCTTGCCATCATGTTTCGAAAATTATTGTCCAACAGCTGAAAACCTAGGTTGATGGCTGGCTCGTCACTCCGGTTTTGACATCTTGCCAGTCGTCTCTGTACATCCAATAAGCATGGCTGAAATCACCAATCCAGAAAGGATAGAGACACAGGTCTACACCTTCCAGACTTTCCTTCCGGGCACCGCCACCCCAGTCGCACTTGTATACATCCCCTTCTCTTCCACCGGCCTTCCCACAAAAGAATCAAAATGTGGAAGATCAACTCATTGGGGTCCTGCGATGGAACCAGTCTGATTGAGTCATGACATGTACATGAGTGCTTCTCCAGCAAGGGGCCATATCAAACTGTGCCTCCGCAGGCCTTGAGCCAGCGGCTCGAAGTGAAATAGGTGCGACTGCCATTAGGTTTGGCACTTCCGTTTCCGTGGTTTGCCTATTAGTTAGGCACTTGTGTTTAGATCCCCCGAAGCCATACGATTGTGAACAAGGTCTACTACATCCTTTTGGGATCACTGCGCACTCCTGCTACCGCAGGTCCCCAATTCTACCAAATCCATCCAAATCCTAGAAGCTCAACTGACCAGCCAATTTGTGGGTTCTTGTCCCTTGCTTTTTGATCCATTCCCAAGTGGCTTATTCATTTATTTATTTATTTATTTAATCTTTTTATGTATACAGTATATATATATATATACACACGGTAAGTACATTTAAACATACGGATTTTTACTAAACATCAGGACCCACTCACTCACAATCCCCATATTTTACCACCTATAGCCTATAATACTTTACGAACTCCAGGGTAGGCTGAAAATTTCTTTGGTCCTTAGCTACTGGTTCAACTGTGCGACAACCGACATTTAAATATGCGGAACGGGCCGAACCATTTAAACATACGGATGGAACTGGTGTTTCATACTACCTCCGGGGCCTCGCGGTCTGGCCCGCCCTCCACATATTTAAATGGCGTTACCGAGTGTATATATACATATATAACATTATATATATATATGTGTGTGTGTCTTCAATTCTTCAATGCTGATGAGAACAGAACATATTTCTACCAGACGACTACTATACCTGTGCGCGAATGAACACGGTTGTTCACACATCTAGCCTTGGACACCCAGTGAACAGGATTTATCATTGTCATTCTAGTTGTTCGTGGTAAGCAGGGCATGAAGGGTTGTCCAGACAACTGTTCCACTAGCCTTCCTACTGTCCATTCATCACTTCCAGCCTTCCTCAGAACTCTGTCTTTGACTCAATCATTCCGAGCCACGGTTCTCCCACTGATCTGGGGGCTTTGGCACCGTATAGACGCCTTGGCCCCACCAGGCGTTGGCGTGCGGACCCGAGATGTTGAGCGAGGCGTAGATCTCCGCAGCCTCTTTGACAGTATGGGTAATGTTGACGAAGGCCACGTGGTTGGTGTAGTGGAAGAAGACCTCGCCTGGATGCTGGAAGCCATTCAGGGCGCCCCCCAAGAATCATGATAGATGTGATTATATACAGTAATATAAATATAAATATAAATATATATATATATATATTTATATATATATCTGTGTGTGTGCATACACACGTAGATATGCGTGTATATACATAGACAGGTGCACACACACATAAGACAATAAAGCCTATGTAATATTATGTGTCTATATATTGCATATACAGTACATATGTACATCTGTGCATATGTGTATATAGTTGGATAGCGGAAAGGGATGTTCCCATCTTCCTAATTCTCTGGTTACACTGAGTTGCGAGCACGTCACTATTTCGATCCTCTCCTCAAGTCAACCACCGGGGGCTGGCTATTTCTTGCTGCAATGTTGACAGCCTTTAGTGGAATGTCTGACAACCTCTTGTACTGCAACAATGATTAGTTGTTTACTGTACCCATCCCATCCACCCGATAAAGCAAACACACACAGTAAATGGTCATAAATGGTCAGAACGGCATCCAAACACACACACACACGCACAGCTGTGTGTATATATATATATGTATATATATATGCATACACATTATACATACAATATCATACAATTACATTTGTAATCATTTGTACATATTATATAATATTATATACTGGTTGATGTTTTTTCCGAAAGTCAGGGTAATTAATTTATTGATTGGGATCATCATAGCCAGGTATCTTTGGAAATGCATAAAAATAAGACACACCTGAAAGCACCAACCAATCTCACAAAATGAATAGGCCATAATCATTTGCTCTTGCAACAACCACATTACTGATATTTACTGATCATATCCCCACTTCCTCGTGGGTAGACATGGTCAACATCCCATAGTTTGTTCTTTAAGTATCTTTAAGTCTCGTCCAAGCTGCCACCCGCGCCATAAGTCAGGTCAATTGCATCGCGCCACACCTGAACGACACCGGGGCGGGGATGACCTTGGATCCACTTGGCAGTGGAAACATGCGATGGAACCACGAGCCGCTGCAGTTTTCGCAGCTGGATTGGCTCTTCAACATCTTCAACCATGAACATTGATGTAACATGGGGTGCATGAGCAGCAGATAGCAGCAGACATGGGGACTTAAGCCGTAACATTCTTGCCTACTCTTGAGATGGGACGCCCTTTAGCTATTATATGCTATTATTAGGAATTATGGAAAGGAAACACGCCTAAAAGAATGCCTTTGAGGGAGCTTGCTAATGAAATTGGTCAAACGTAGAAAATTCAACATGTCTCATTTTAGATGCCCTTTTTGTACT
The DNA here is from genome assembly GCA_947184155.2 of Cladocopium goreaui. Lineage (NCBI taxonomy): Eukaryota > Dinophyceae > Suessiales > Symbiodiniaceae > Cladocopium > Cladocopium goreaui. Next base: position 76,301 of record CAMXCT020002341.1, read on the forward strand.
CTCGATTGGTCAGTACAAGCAAACTGCTTTGAAGATTCCCCAAAGGGTCATCGACCATGATGAAGCGAGTGCCAAACAGCCAACAACACACATTTGAAGGGGTTGTTTGGGTCCTTGAGAGGTACTTGCACACCCTCGTACATGATCCCAACTGGAATTTCATGGAATTTCGCTGACCAACCAGTGTCTACGAGTCAGCGCTTGGGAGGTTTGCTGATCCCCTGCTAAAAGTTGATAGTGATAGTCGGACGGTGTGGGTTTTATGGTGTTTACCCATCCACATCAAATATCATAAATCCAGAGCAAAACACATCAAAGTACCTACTGTAAGCAAATTTAACTACACCATGACCACACCAATGATCGACAAATTGCTATTTGAACACATTATCCGATCTATATCCGATCTATATCCGATCTATCCATATCTGCCAATTCCTCCATCGAACCGCTGCAGTTGCCACCTCAATCCCCGTTGGTTTGTGACGCCAGGTCCACAGCTGGGGGCCCTCCTCATAGTCCTCGTGCGAGAAGGCGCCGCCTTGACGGTACCTGGGGGCTTGACCAAGCAATGATGACATGGTCACTGGATGTCAGTTGATTGAGTCTTATCAGGTCTTACACTCCCAAAAAATAAAATAGAACTGCATGCTATTCCTGAGGTCTCCTGAACCTATGGTACGGTCTCAAGTGGATTTTGTTCCCCAGGAAATCATGCAACTAACCTTTTTAATAAAATCACTCAAAAACTGACATGGAACCCAATGCAGGCCCAAACCAAACTGTTAGTTTTCGGGGGAGTATCTGAATATATCCCAGTTTCAAGTTGTGGGTTACACCATGTCACATGCCACTTGAGAAACATGCATCCAAAGTAATTAGATTAATTAGTTATTGTCAGTATTGCTAGTTGGTACCTTAGTATGGATTGTTTGCCCCCGATTGGTTGCTTATCCTTATGCATCCCAGTGGTGAACAAACACACACACACAAAAAAAAAAATGCAAGTGGGTGGAAACTGGGTGCATCCGCTCCGCAAGATCTTCCAGTCATGAGCATGTTCGAGCTTAGTAAGTACAATCAACTGGCTTTGGAGGTTGCCACGTGACACGTGATCAGTTGTGAGTGGCTGGGTGGCTGGGTGGCCAACTAGCACGGGGTCATGGACGCTTACATTGGATGTCATGTTTGAATACAGTATATTTGGTAGCTAAGCTATTGCGCTAGAATGGCAGGATTTGTGAGTAACCCTCTTTGGATTTGGATGATCGACATCCCAAGGTAATGCCTCCAAAATCTGGTCGGAACCCGTTCAAACTCAACAAAAACAATGCTTATCATCTGCTTATCATCTGCTTATCATTGTGTATCAGAGTTTCTCCTTCGTTTACCCGCAGGCTAAAGCCTCACGACAGCACCGGTCCCAGGCGCTGTGCGCTGAAGAACTCCCGCAAGTCGCGGACCGCCCGGGGATCACATGTCCGGAGCGGTGTTGAGCCGCCATCACCTGGGCATCGAGGTGCCCTACCAAAATAAGCCAGAGAAGTCCCGGAGAAGTGTCAAATGATGACGAAACCTTACGAAACCTTCCAAGTTTTACATCATTTCAGTCATGAGCAACACACCAGGCCAAGTACAGTATACAAAACCATCCTTTTGTGGAGCATGTTGTGCTGCAACACGGTGATGTCAAGTGGGCAACATCATGCAACATCTATCTCATTGTATCACGGATTAGTTTGATTTGGCACTCCGTGCTCAGCGTGCTCATGGTCGAGGCATGGCCATGAGCGTTTTCCCCCATGCTTATCATGTACAAACTTGGGCTATCTTGGACGTGAATATTTTCCAGAAACAACCAGTCTGCTGCAGGTTTCCCATATGAATACAGGATGAATCCCTGGGTCCGATTGAAAAGTGGCCACCTGCACACCCATTGGGGCAAATCATCACCCGAGTAGTTCCCCACTTCGGATCACTGATGATCACTTTGGTAGTTGATGGCAGTTGAATGTATATAGTTGATAAAGCAGGCCCGACCATTCCATCCCTGAAGCACACACTGTGGGGTAATGGCCAGTAAAAAGTGTGAAGGATGTCATAGTCTTCGCCTGATTTCCTGAGTTGCCTGGCAGTAGAATTTCAGCGGACACAGGTTCCCGATCGAAGAAACACCGCACAGCTCATAAACAAGAATAGAAAGTCAACAGTTGAAACTATAGCAGGTACGTAGATCAGGCGTCCCTGATCTATATCCTTACCACATGTCACCCAGCTTCGTTGGCAGAGGAAGTGACATGGGTACCTCTGCCCCCTGCTTTTTAGAATAGTACAAGAGCAATGAAAAGAACTAAAACCGTTTGTTATAACGGTGTACACACACACACATTAGCCCCGAAATGGGGCAAAATCCACTCAGGTACTGAATTTCGAATCTTTTGTACAGTCTGTACTGGAGTAGCTTTACAGGGAGTAAATACCTTGTCATCCAAAAATGTCCGAATCAGCAACTCATTGAATGCATAATGAGTGAGCAAAACTTACCTGATGATGTACGATAAAGCCTTTCAAACCAAGACCTCATTTGTGATTCCATCATTTGTGATTCCATCTCATCGTCAAGAATAAGTAACCGCACAAGTACATTGGCAAGTGGAAAATCTGAGTTCCGGAACTGCAGTTGTTGCTGAGCTCTTGACCAGAAAGGTTCCGACAAGTTTCGACTCAATATGCATAACAAGAATATGTAGTCATGATCAGCTTGAGATGATCGCAATAATTTCGAACATTCAAATTCCATCTCCAGTCCAGTGTAATCGCATATGCACAACATTTATTTGCGACCACCACTCAAACATCCAGTCCTGAGGCAGGTGCAAAAACTGAATGAAAAATGCTAAGGATCCGACGTTGAGTCTAATTATAAGCAAGCAAAAGCACTGAAGTAGATGTCCATTGACTCAAAATCCACATCAAAAATTTTTGGAGATTCCAAAGTAAATTGTTCGAAAATTGGAGGAGGCATGCAATCCACTGACATCCGTTCAGTAACAGTCGTCTACAGTAGGACCGAACGGATTTCGAAAACGTTCTGAATTCATGAAATGCGCACAGCTGCCCATCTGAATTGACAGGGCCTACACTGTTTTGGTCAAAACTAGTCACTGATTCTTGACATGCTGAACTGCAGCCAGAAAACGAATCTGATTTTCAAAGGAAGCTTTGCTCAAAATTTGACTGCCTCCAAATTAGGTTGATCACCCACCCCACAGGCTTTGTATTCATCAATCATGTGGCGAGACAATGTTTCAACCTAAATCACATTGACTGGGTCCCGGACCAGTTGAGTGTCCGACTGTGAACGAAGTCCCCGCACTAAAAGCGCAGGGTTCCGGACCAGAAATAACCGTTTGTGGCCCCCGACATGGTTGATACACATACAACCACAAAACGGTTTTTTCCCCCTTGGCGAATCTGAAAATCTCGTGGTGAGACAATCGACAATGAAAGCTACGGCATAATGTTACAAGTTGTTCACGAAACGAAGAATTAAACAAGGAAGGAAATTGTGAAAAAGCCAGTCCGACGAAATCTTGAATCTGAGCATCTCGTACATGTGATGGCCAAACATTGTGTAAAATGAGGCGAACACGAGCTGTGATCCCACTCTTGATATTACGAGATGCGCCACTTCCACGACAGCTACGCAAAATTTGTGTCCAGGGTTGAAAGAAAGTGATAGTTCGTTGATCAGTGTCAATGCAAAAACCCAACAATTGATTCCCAGTAACTTTTTCCAGAAGTATAGGAGCAGTATAAAAATCCAGCTTCCAGAATAACTGGATCTGACGTTGATGCATACAATTTGCCGGAAGAATAAGGGCTCGATTGTCTACGTAACGATGAGCAAAGTATGGTTGTGACAAAAACATGGGATAAACCTGGAAAAAATTGTACTCTCTCATTAATGCAACAGCCGAACATAAAATAGGCGCCCATTGTGAGCCCATAGATGCACCACGATGTTGGCGAAAAACTTGGGTCCCGACGTGGAAGAACGAATTGTGAAGTAAGAATTTTACCAAATCCCGAATATGAGTCAGTTTAAATTCTCGAAACTGCTTGCTCTGAGATCGCCAATGACCCCGAAAATTACGCAGTGTGCGTTCCAACTTGTGATTGTGTGTCTGTATAGACGATTCCAAAGATACTCGTTGCAGAGCACAGAAACGATGAATTGCGATATCAACAGCTTGGAGAATTAGATCATGCTCCACTTGATTGTAGAAGCCAGCGATGTCAGATTGATGGATTTCAAAAGTCCGTTCATCAGTAGCAATAACTTGAAACAGCAAACGGATATGATCAAGTGCAGCATGTACATCCTGAAGTTTCAAAAGATCATAAAAACAATGTTGAGGATTTCCAATAATGCGATGCCAATGGCTTGGCCCAACTTCCGCGGCCACGATATGCTATAGTTGATACTGGGTCTAGCCTTTTTGAACATGCGACTAGGTTTTGGTAATATGTAACCCGTGCTGAGTTTCGCACTGAAATCCAAGCCCCATGCGTAATGTCGAAAAAACCACTCAGGTACTGAATTGCGAATCTGTTGTACAGTCTGTACAGGAGTAGCTTTACAGGGAGTGAATACATTATCATCCAAAAATGTCCGAATCAGCAACTCATGCCATTGACAAGGACAATGAATACATAAAGAATGGGGAAAATGATCAGCAGGAGAAGTCACGAAATGACGTAACTGAAAAGCGTAGCAGGATTTAAAATCAATGTCCACGTGTTCAATTTGAGGAACATTCATATGCAATTTGATTCCCAGCAATTTCCCATTGTGACTGATCAATAACACGTCCTGGAAATGTTCAGCAACGGAACTATGGGAACAAATCGCACAACTAAGGTGCACGCATAATTGACGCAAAGGTGTTGTCATTTCAATTTGTTGACTCAATGTCTGTTGCAGAAAGATTGCAAAAGATTCAGAAATTGTTGTCAGCCGATTTTCCGGAGTATATCCAGCCGTTTGAAAATATCGATCATTCGGAATGTATCGCTGTTGATACTCCTGAATGCGGTTCAATTCCAAAGCATTCTTCAGTCTGTTGTGCAAATCATGAAGATCTTTGGCTAAACGTTTTAACATCAATGTGTAAACCTGAGTCCAATCAGTCTCTGTCGGGGTGGCCATGTTCTCTTCCAAAGAAGTGCAGGAAAAACTGGCTACGACAGGATGCACAAACAGTTGAGAAAACATTGGATGAGGAACTTCGAAATGGTTTCCCCAACAATGTAAAAGGAGATCAAAGTTGCTGGAAGTTTCGAATTATGGAAATAAGTACTTTGAACAGGAACACCATCATAATCATGCTGTCGAACGGCAGAACCCAACTGAGCCCCTGCAGAAGTTGGCGATGTCGATCGTAGTTGAGAACTATAGGGCCCCGACTGCTTGTCCACTGTCTGCCTTCTCCGCGTAGGCATTGGATCACATTGATTGGGTCCCGGGCCAGAAATTGAGTGTCCGAACGTAGACGAAGTTCCCACCCGAAAATCCGTTTGTGGACCCCGACATGGTTGGCACACAGAAAACAGGAACATGGTGAGTTCATCAGTGTTGGATTCATCGTCATCATCATTTGTTGAAAATTCCACATTCAGCCTGTCGTTCAGCATCGAAAATCTGACCCATAATAGGAACTAGCTGATCAGATGTAGCAGCTTCTATGCGGTATTGTCCAAGTCGTCCAACAATGTTCAGCGACACCCCCGATGTTTTTGGAAAAGATGATGATCCTCTCTCTTGAGTATTCTGAACATTTGCAACAGGATGATGAGGAGGAGGAGGAGGCAAAGGTGTAGATCGAACTGGGATCTGTCTAGAAGAAAATGCTTCAGAAGACGGCAAGGGTGGACCACGACTCTTAGGAAACATGGTTCGGAAACATCAAAACTGGCACCAATGATAGTCACAAATTGAAAAAAGAAACATGAAAAATGAAAAAGAAAAAAGAAAAGGGGCCAAACGCACTTGAATTGCACCCGTGGTGCTGGGAACTTCGACTTATGTCTGCTTTGTCCGAACTGGACGAGTACTTCTGCCTTATGGCTACTTCGCCTTATGGCTGCTTCGATTGGATTTTACAGTGTAAAATCTTGACTCCGTCATATGACGCTTGAAATGCACTCGAAGTGCATACGGCTTCGGAGATTCATACTCCACTCGGAATACGGGAAAATGCCCGCTCATGACTTTTTGATTGGTCGAAACCAACCGACGGTGCGACCAATTTAGGTCAAACACCCAGGACACACTGTGGGGCAATGGCCAGTAAAAAGTGTGAAGGATGTCATAGTCTTCGCCTGATTTCCTGAGTTGCCTGGCAGTAGAATTTCAGCGGACACAGGTTCCCGATCGAAGAAACACCGCACAGCTCATAAACAAGAATAGAAAGTCAACAGTTGAAACTATAGCAGGTACGTAGATCAGGCGTCCCTGATCTATATCCTTACCACATGTCACCCAGCTTCGTTGGCAGAGGAAGTGACATGGGTACCTCTGCCCCCTGCTTTTTAGAATAGTACAAGAGCAATGAAAAGAACTAAAACCGTTTGTTATAACGGTGTACACACACACACACCCTCAAATCCTTTCATCTCTTCAGTTTCTACCAAAGCTATCTCAAGTTCTACCTGAGTCCTTGGCTGTCACGTTTCGTGTCCGGTACGATTTTGTGTTCTTCATCCTCATGATCATCAGATCATGATGGTCTCATCATGTCCCCCTCTATGATCCGCTGATCCACTTTATGTGTGTGGTTTCGCTTCCCTGCCACCAGGCGGCCGTCCAAGTGCCTCAAGGCCTCCCGCAGGCTCTGCTGATCCTCGCTCGGCAGAACGCCCACAAACTCCGACAGCTGCTGAGTCGAGGCGTCGCGCAAGGCGCGGGAGGCGCCGGCGCCCATGAGAGCAGATCCAAGATTTTGTCCCAAAAGGAGATCAAAAGGACAGTTTTGGTGGCGGATTGCTTTACCCTCCAAGTACTCAGAGTGGGCACATGTACTAGAACATATGCAAGAGCTTACACACGGGTGGGCCCCTTGTGTGCGCACAAAGCATCTTGTAGCTACCCTTGAGACCTACGAAAGCCCCGGAAGCACTACCTGGCCACATAGGCAACATTGTACTTTATTCCTGGAACCCTAGTAGATGTGTTGAAAGATACAAAAGTCTCATCTGTGAGTCTGCTTGGGCCTCAATAGAAGCCCTTAGCAAATGGCAGCCACCAATTCTTGGCTGGCAACGATGGCGGATGGGCCAGCAATCCAAAACATCAATAATCATAATACTCATAAAAACAATCATCATGACCATGATCAACCAGCATCTTTCATGGCAGGAATTGCAGCCGCACTGAGCTCCAGAGAGTTCTCGCACAGAATCATTGCAGCTGATATTTCAAGAAAGAGCAACACATAAAATGCATTTAAAATGCCATCATGTGCCATGCTATGCGAAAGTAATCCAACTTTAGGGGGTCTGGATGCAACCCATTCCCATGCAGCATCTTCCACTTTTGTCGAAGAAAATCATCATGTGCGACGTCTCTTGGCTGGAAAACTAACATCGCATCCGTCATTTTGCACGGCACCTGCAGCTCCGAAAAATCTTGGAAGCTGCAGATTTGTCAAAGAAATACAACCATCAAAGGCACACGGCCCGATTTTCCTCACTGTTTCAGGGATGGTCAAACTTGTCAAAGAGCTGCAGCCATCAAAAGCACCCTCTCCGATTTCTGTCACTGAGTGCGGGATGTCCAACTTTGTCAAAGAGCTGCAGCCCGCAAAGGCATAGTTTCCAATAGACATCAGACCCGGAAGGAATGTCAAAATCCTCAAAGAGCTGCAGCCGTCAAAGGCGCTATCTGGTAATTTAACGTTTATGCATGTCACAGACTCTGGGATGGTCAAAGTTGTCAGAGAGCTGCAGCCAACAAAGGCGCCTTGCCCAATTTGGGCCACAGATGTAGGTATGCTTAAAGTCATCAAAGAGCTGCAACCATCAAAGGTTCCATCCCGAATTCCAGTCACGCCATTTGGGATGTCCAAACTGGTCAAGGAGCGGCAGCCAGCAAAGGCATTACGCCCAATGCTCATCACAGACTCGGGGATGCTCAGACTCAAAGAGCTGCAACTCGCAAATGCCGCCTCTCCGATTTCCGTCACCGAGGAAGGGATGGCCAATCTTGTCAAAGAGCTGCAGCCAATGCAGGCGCGCTTTCCAATGGCTGTCGCACCCCGTGGGATTTTCAGGTTCGTCAAGGAACTGCAGCCATCAAAGATGCCCTCTCCGATTCCAGTCACAGCGTCGGGGATCGCCAAACTTCTTAAAGAGCTGCAGTCAGCAAAGGCCTCATTCCCGATAGACATGACAGCTGCCGGGATGACCAGGCTTGCTAAGGAGCTGCATCCGCGAAAGGCAGCATGTCCAATTCTTGTCACAGACCTGGGGATGGTCAAAGCAGTCAAAGAGCTGCAGCCGCAGAAGGCACCAATTGAAATTTGAGTCAGGCCCTCGATGGTCACAGCCCTTAAAGAGCTGCAGTCTCTAAAGGCAAAGTTCCCAAGTTGAGTCACCGAGTCTGCAATATCAACCCGCAGCAGGGCATGGCAACCTTCAAAGCCATTAGTAGGAATCCTTGTTTGGGGGAAGGGAACGCGTACGTCACGCAAATCCTCCACATTGCAACCAGCGAGCTCCTTCATGATGCACAGAATGGGCGGCGGCATGCTGAACACAACCTGCACATGCACTCCAACAGTGGGGATTGTCTCTGAGACTATGGCCTCAAGGTCATTCAACTGCTCCCCCTCAACGATAATATCTACAGCGCTCAGCATTTTGGCAGTTTCATCTGTCGGTTGGAAATCCTTCAGTTCTTCCTTCAACTCTCTGACTGTCATGTTCAACGGGATGGGGATGGCAATCCGCCTGCCGTTCAGCAGTTCTGCAGTGAAGTTCCTTGCCACGGCCGCCATGGCAGGGCCAAACGTCGCCTGGTTATGATGCTCTGCCCTTGAGCCAAACATTGTTTCCCAAAACAAAGATGAACCTTAAGTATCGTTTGCCTTAATTCAAACAGCTGTTGTAATTCAATAACAGTTATAGTATGTTATAGTGGTTTGAGACTTCAACTTATATTCAATCCACATTTCCACCCACACTCAGATATGTATATATATATACATATCTTCATATTAATATACTAACATCTATATATATATTCATATCTAAATAAACAATAATATAGATTCTACATGGCGATAGGGTCCCTTTGGGATTCGTAGATTTTGCCCTTTGGCAATGGAAATGCACCGTTGTGTCTGCACGAAAAACTCCCATGCCTCGCAACACATCCAGAAATCATTCAAAATTCAATCAGAAGAAGGAACGCAACAGGAACCAAATTCTGGAATGGGGCCAGCAGTGGCTTTTGTTGAAATAGGATAAAATATGATAAAATATGGGGTCCAGAATTGTTTTGGGAATTATGTGTTTCCCGTTTTGCTTTGTTTTTTTGGATCTGTTTTTCTATCCGGTTTCCTTGCTATTTGCAGCATTTTGGAGCTGGAAGCTGCCGTTCCAACGGTATTTGCAGCATTTTTGAGTTCGAACTGTTCATGTAACATGGTAGTTTGCAACTAGGGTTCATTTAGGGTTGGTTTTAGGGTTAGTTTAGGGGTTTTGTTTTGTTTTAAGTTTTAAGGGTTGGTTTTAGAGTTAGGGTTTTGTTAGGTTCTTTGAAAGGGTTCGTTTAGGATCATTTTTAGGGTTTGTTTTAGGTTTTATGTAACTTGGTTTAAAATCTATTATGGTTGTTTTAGGACCTATTTAGGGTTGGTTTAAGGTTTGTTGAGGGTTGGTTTAGGATCTATTTAGGCCTTGTTTAAAATATATCTAGGGTTGGTTTACAGTTTATTTACGCTTGAGTGAGCATCTATTTGGGGCTGGTTGAGGGTGTGTTTAGGGTGTACCCAGGCTTGGTTTAGGATCTATTCAGGATTGGTTTAAGGTGTGTTTAGCGTTGGTTTAAGATTTATTTTGGTATGGTTTAAGATCTATTTAGGGCTGGTGTAAGGTTTGTTTAGGATTAGTTTCAAATTTATTTAGGGAGTGTTTAGGGTTTACTTAGAGTTGCTTTAGTGTTTCTTTGGTTGGTTTGGGGTTTATCTATGGTTGGTTTAGGGTTTATTCATATGATGTTTCTTAAGGATTATCGGCAGTATGAGAAAATTTTCAAGAGGGAAAAGCAGAGAAGCAGGTAAGCAAAAAAGCAGGGAAAGGCAGAAAGCAGAGAAGCAGAGAAGCTGGAAAAGCAGAAAAGCAGGAAAAAACAAAGAAAAGGAAGCAAAGAGGCAGCACAGTGGAGAAGCAGAGAAGCGAAGAAGCAAAGAAGCAGAGAAGCGGAAGAAGCAGAGAAGCAAAGAACTATAAAAGCAAAAAAGCAGGGAAAAGGAGAAAAGCAAAGAAGCAAGGAAACAGAAATCAAAAAAAAAAAGCCCAAACCAAGGGATTTCACTCTAGCATTTGCATTGCAAGTCCTTCCAACACTACTCCTTCCTACGAAGTGTGCAGCTGGATTACTGCCATTGGATTCAAATATATATGAGCGATTGTGAAAACCCTAGGTTCACGGAAAGGACATCCACAAATTTGGGAAGGTCCCATCGCTTACCACACGTTTGTACAATAATGATATATGGTAAACTTGGGGGGTATCGCTTGCAGGAAACTGCTGCATTTATATATATATATGTGATGAACTATGAATAATATGTGATATTTGGGTATCGCTAATGTGGATATTAGAGAAATATGATGACATAACCTTGAAAAGGGGTATCGCTAATTTGGGAAGGTCCCATCGCTTACCTCGTGTTTTTAACAATTTCCATCAATTTCCATAAACCAATGTCCGTCGAATACATATTTAGTATTGCCGTGGTTTTTACGGTTGCTCATATATATATATATATATATACTATATTGGTATATATTGGTATGTAATGCGGATCAACGCGGATCAATGCGGATCAACAACAATCCGAAGTTCTTCAGAAACCTTTGCATTCATCATAAGTGTCAGCAGCCAACCAATATTTGTATGCACTTGTTGGGATGAAAAGGGATGAAAAAGGAAGGTGTGCCGAAAGTCCCCAACATGTTTGTCTGAGCCGCTTTTTTTTGATGGAGAGAATGACTTAGCACGCAAACTGGCGATGGCGTCTTCAGCCACACAGTAGTGGAGTTGGAATACCGACCTCTTCTGAAGCAAATGATTTCAATGCAAATGGTTGCGAAGTTTCGCCATGTTCCCTGAACATTCTGGACCAGAGTGCTCTTGTGCCTTTTGTTGCACAAGCTGCTCAAGCTGCTCAAGCTGCCCACATGTAAGGGCAGAGCTTGGTCCTTGCAGAGTCAAAGAGATCGCTTTCTCCGAATTAACGACGTGCAGGTGCAAGGCAAAGCCTGGACACCGTGTGTGCCACATGCCTCTTGGGCCTCTTGATTTTCTTTATCTGTCTTTATCTCGATCGGAACCAACACTGAACGACGAGAACACATGGTCGTTGTGAAACAAGCCCGCAAAGGAAGGCAGGCATCCGACACACAAGCCCTTTGCATCCTTTGCTGTCAAATGACCCTAGCGAATATCACGTACATTTGCCTCACCACAGTCAAATGCAAGACATGGCATGAAGCATCTGCGTCTGCAGAGTGATCACCGTCACTCCGTCCGCTATTGACAAAGCGAATATGGAAACACGTGGACTCTTTGTCTCTCTCCTGCTCCTGTGAGATAGCTACAAAAAACTCCAAAAAATAGCGATGCATGCAGCGATGAACACGCCAACTGTGTACAGAAATTGAACGGCTTCGGGTGTAGTTTCCTCTGAACACTGCCAGGGTCACAGGGATGAGAATCGAACCATAACCTGTGCGGCCACGCCTTTCAAGCCTTCCAGGCCTTGATTGAATTCGTGACTCTTGAGGAAATCCTCACATAGTAAGAAGACAGCATCGAAATTTGTGGTGCTAGGATGAATTTGTGGAGGCAAAGGTCAAAAGACCCAAAGGCTGACAAGGGCTCACAGCTGAACAGGAGAAATCAGCAGAACCATAGGAAGCCTCTTTGAGTCCTAAAGAGGGCAGTCCTCAGAGTGGTGGTGCCTGGATGGTTGCTTGTCCTCTGTCCTCACAATGCTACTGACACACGTACACCATCTTACGCCGCCTCAGGAAAAAACCTGATGATTCTCACAAATCTCAAAAGTATGGACGTATTTGCTGGCAATTCTCTTTTTGCAAACTCCTCCTTCTATAACTATCTCAAGACTCTCAGAGTCTCTGCGACTAGCATCTCTTAGCTCACCCCCCCAGCCCAAAATCTACAATCTGACCAATCTGACCATATCTGACCACGAATCATGATTTGTCAAACAAATCATTTGTCGTCACAAAATGTTTTACAATTTTTCCAAATTTGTCAAAACCACTGGCCTCTGGAGGTGGCCTTGGTGAATCCTGCTTCACCTCCACACTCCACACACCGGCAGCCACGCGGAACTTGCATGACTTGGTACTCTTGAATAATTTGAATAACTTGAATATACACTAAAAAAATTAAAGTTCTTAAATCATAAGTAAATCATAGTTATATAAAAGAATAGTTGGTTGGGCATACGTGTGTTTCTCTATGCTTCTCTGTGCCTAGCTGAAGTCAGCAATAGGATTCAGCATTATTCAGCTCTGCAATCGCAAGTGCTTGGTTTACAACAGACATTTGACACTTGACAGGCTTGAAGCTGTAGCCATCTTGTGGTGCCTTTGCGACTTGGCCTCAGCGCACTGCTCTTGACATGTTCATCTGACCCACGGAGTATCAAGCAATATCAAGCACAACCCAAGGATAGTCCAGCAGCGAAGCGAAGCTGCTTTCACTGTTTTCATCCTAGCACATGATGCGACGCGTGTTTGAGATTAGCTCCTACTTTTGAGCCGAAAAGAGGCCCAGGGCCACGAATCGGAGCTGGAAAAAGCCTTCACTCAGAGTTTGGATTGATGGGCGAATAGGGGATAGGTCCCTCCAGCGCATCCGCATCTGCTGTAGGAGGTTGACCCAAGATGGGGACACCTCGGTTCATGGATTCCTGTGTCAACTTCATCATCTCCTCATCATTGTCCAGCATCTCCAGCCCTCTCCTTTTCACAACCTCGGCACCCTTGATCTCTTCATCGGTCTCTGCCTGTTTGGTCATTTCTTCAAAGATCTTTCGCAGCATCTTGGCCTTTTCACGTCTCTTTTCACACCTCTCTTCGTACAAGACTTGAGACTTTTCAGTTGCTTCCTTTGCAGCTTTCACAATGGCTTGCTTTGGCACCTTGTTTGGGTCCGTTGCAAAAAGGCCACGGTTGTTGGCCAAAATGGGCCCAGTGGACCAGTCAATGTCCTTGCCATCAAAGTCTGACAGAACTGCCCCAGACTCTTGAGCAATAAAGGCACCAGCTGCATGCTCAGTGATCCGCAAAGTGGAGGAAGAGTCATAGAGACCCTGTGTGATGGTCCAGGCAATGTCTTCATCTCCTCGAGCAAGCCAACTGAACTTGATGGAGTTGTCAATAAAATGAAACTTGGCAAACTCCGAGCCCAAAAGCTTGGCAATCCGCTCGGAGTCCAGGAAAATGTCTTGCCTCATTCTGGAGTGCTGTGCGATTCGCAGCTGTTCTGTCCCAAGCATGTCATACAGGCCATCATTGCCGCGTCGAATCTTCTCGCTCACTTTGAGCTTCAAAGACTTTCCTTTCAAACCATACTGGCCCATGTACACGCCAGTCTCCCTCTGCATGATCACGCATTGAGTCCATGCCCCATGGCCCTTGACAGCATAGAAAATGCTACTGCCTGAGGGGTGGCTGGTGCTCCTGCTTGGATGGTCATAACTCAACATGGGGCAACCCATGACGCTCAGAACTGGTTCACCATCCTGTATCAAGCACAGGGTGCAGCAGAATTGCTTGGCATCTCGAAACTCCTTGTTTGAGTCAATGGGTGTAAAAACCCAGTATCTGTTGGGTGGAACTCCATCTGGATAGGAGTTGCAGTGCTTGCTCCACTCAGCTACACCCTCCGGAGTTGCACCTGGCAAGACCTGGAAGGATGTCAAAAAGTTTGCCACGCTCTTTGCAAAGCTTTCATCTCTGGAGAGAAGCTCCCCGTCCTCATCGCTAAGAACTGGGTCATCAGGAAAATTCTCCAAGAGCTGCTTCATGACGTAACTCGTCACTGCAGCAGCAGGCATCGTAGTTTCGGTGCTGTCGGTCTGGCGGACATATTCCGTGTCCAAGGCAAAGCCATGCAAACCAACAGTAGACTTGTCCTTGGCCTCCTCCAAGAGCAAAGTGCCCAAGCAAAGTATGTGGAGCACCTCCACCATCGATTCCATGGCAACTTTGAGTTCTTTACCAACATCACTCTGCAACAAGTCAGCTGGCACCACTTGCTCCACAGTCTTGTCTGCTCCTAAAATCTTCCTTGCCATTTGGTCGCTCCTCTCAAGGGCGGCTTTGCGATCTGGCTGACTCATTTCTTTGGCTTCCTCTACGGAAGTTCCTGGCACCGCCTTCAATCGGCTTCTGCGTGATCGAGCAACACCAGCTGCCACCACTGCTGGAAGAATTGGTGTGGAGACAGAACGCCCAGAACGCTCAGAACGCCCAGATCGAGCATTGCCTGGGCCAAGGCCTTCCTCAAAGCGGCCAGGTGCTCTGGTCACCGCCGCGACCGGGTGCAAGTGCCCCGGCCCAGAGAAGGACAAGGCCATCCCAGCCAGTGCACAGCGCACTTAGCTTGAAATTCTCGATCTCAAAACGGCTCCGCAGCTAAGAATCCAAACATATCCGAATTATCGAATTATAATCAAAAGCGCGTCAGGAGCTTTGGTGTGCACTGTCTGGTTTCCTGATGCTGATTCATGCAGCCATTACAAAGTCAACAACATCGAATGCCCAAGTGCAATAAGGTAAGCCCGGGACCCGAAGTATGTGAGCGCAGACCCGGCGTCAGACTGAGAATGGAGTACAACAGCAGGTGTTGACGTTTGTTATCTCATTGCATAGTTCTTATGGTTGCCCGCTTTCGAACGTTGCAAATGAAGCATCTGTCAATGGTTGCACTCTTCACGTGTCATGCGGAGGCCACGCATATGCTTTTATAATCTTTTATCATTGTCATCTTTTATCAGCCAACACAACTTGTTTGTGGACAACAGTGCTTGTCTTCCTCAATCTCATGCTCATGCACAACCATCTGCATTTGCAATTCATCCGTCCTGTCTTGCTGCGGCACGTTTGGGTCGAAAGGTGTCTCCTCCAAATGAC
The DNA here is from genome assembly GCA_947184155.2 of Cladocopium goreaui. Classification (NCBI taxonomy): domain Eukaryota; class Dinophyceae; order Suessiales; family Symbiodiniaceae; genus Cladocopium; species Cladocopium goreaui. The sequence continues at coordinate 91,760 of CAMXCT020002341.1, forward strand.
GAATTATACAAAAGCTTGTGTAAACTCTGAAAAACCTTGCCTAATGGAACGGCCTGCCAAAATGCAAAGAACAGAAACTAGAGAGGCATTCATTGACGGCAGCCTGGACTATTGCTTTTGAAGTGACTATCACTATGATTTTGTTTTCACGGCAGTGTCCCAAACAGGTGCACACCCCTGCAGTTGAAATGATCAAGCAGCGCATCGTCTCTTGATGTCTCTCCTTGGACACAAGGTCCATGGGCTTGCTCTCTCTCTATCTTTCCTCTTCCTCCTCTTCTTCTTCTTCTTCTTCATCTTTCTTCCTCCTCCTCCTCCTTCTTCTTCTTCTTTTTAGTCTTCTTCTACCAACAACTAGCTTGGCATGTGGGTGATGCATACGCAGTTGAAAAATGTTGAAACATGTTGAGACTATATATTATACAAGTATATTACTCCTTCGATTCTGCAAAGGACTTTTTGTCGGAACTTTCAGTGTCCTTTTCTGCTTTCCGTATCTTTCCGTTTCCTCTGCTTTTTTGGGGGACCCCATGATATCCCTTGACATCCGACCATCTGCAAGGATCTGTTGCCTCCAGAAGTTTCTTCGCATTGTCATCACCTTGGAAAGTGCCCTGCCTCTCCACATTGTCCAGTGAGTCCAGTGTCACATGATGTCTCATGATGTCTCATGTCACTTTGGCATGTTTCCACCATGTTTCCAGCATGTTTCCTCTCACGATCTTTTTCTGCCTTGATCTGCCTTGTACAGTCAACCTTTTCAGTAGAGAGTTCGCAGAATCCATTCTTCAGAATCATTCTATATTTTCAGCGCTAGAGCTGCCGAGTTAGGTGTAATTCTAGATCAGCTGGCAACATTCACAGTGGCACCCACCACGTTGCAAATAACAAGAGGATGCAATCAAACTTCCAACCCTCTTGGGCTGCTGCCGCTGCTAGCTGTGGTCTCTGTCTCGAGATCTTTCAACGGGGGAGATTGCCTCGTAAAGTGATCAAAATGTTGGGACACTGCCAATGGCAGGTTACTGGCATTTGATTCTGGGTGATTCCATGTCACAAGAAAGATTAGTGACAACCATATAACCGGACCACCCACACACACATATCATATATATATATACACAGTATATAGACTGAAATCGGTTTTGCAGTATGACTCTAGGTGTGATGGAGAAAAGAATTGATTGACGTGGCCCGAATCCATACTGTTTAACCCTTCACTGCATAATCCGATGTAATCCTTTGTTCCCAGCTTCGCGGAAACTGTTCACCAAATGCATATGGCTGTTGTGGAGGTCAAAAAAACACCAATATCACCAATTACCGCGCCTCGATGCTTTGTGTGGGGATGTTCAATCGCCATCAATTTGGGGTGTGATTTAGCAATGTGCTCGGCTTATTGTTTCTGTGGAGGCGCTTTTTCACTGATTCATACTCATTCGGCGCATGAAATTATATGTAATTGGAAGGAAGTTCCCTTTCCCAATCTCGTAACTGCAGGGATGACCGATTCAGGGCACACAAAAGGCACCATAATTGTTCCCCATATGCCCTCCATCCATCGCGCATCTGAGCCCGTCCGACTCACCCATGTCACTGAGGAGTGCCTGTCATGCGTTCACAAACCGTGAAGCTGTAGCATATGTTCTGTTGGGGATAAATCAATAAAAAACTAATACAGTACATTGGAGCAAACGCCGGAGAGAGTGCTTCCAGTCCTAAGACTGTCCACGAGCTCCCTTACCCTGCCATTTGCTATGCCAAGAGAGGCAAAAATGAACGGTTCCTAGATGTTTGTAAAAAATAATTGTTTCAATTCAATAGCACATCCTAAACTCCAGAAATACGGTGCCCACATGTACGCACCCAATGCTCTTGTCAGCACCTGGCGTTCTGGATTTTTCCCTCTTCGGACCCCTCGCACCTCCAGCAATGTCTCTGGCTCGAAGAGATGACAAACAGAGATAAAGTAAGAATACATAGTATAGATGGACGATTTCATGAAGCCACATGACGAGTATCTGAGTATCAAATGTATCAAGCAGTCATTTAGCCCTCAATTTGGACAGGCTACAGTAGCGGCTACACAAGGCTCCAGAATCCACACATCCAGCTGAAGTCTCTGAGCTCCGAGCATTGACATGACCACGCCGAGGCTCAGGATGCTCAGGGAGAAAAGGAGGCCTCGGAGAAGCCGCAAAGGCAATCTGCCTTGGTTGCCATGTTATTAGCTGTTAAGAGTTGTTAAGGAACACAAACTTTGCTCCTTATGTTCCTTTATCAATTGATATGTCGTGAAATGTCGTGAACTTAGTGTTTACAAGAATGTAACCAGGAATTGCCTGGATCATCCTGGATCAAACATCCGCGAAACTGACCCAGGTCCGCCAAGCCAAATACACACGAAAAAGATAGAAAAAACAATTGCGGCAATTGTGTATCCTAACATATCTCAATCCAAGCTGCTTTTGCTTAATGGCATCTGTATCCGTCACGGCCACCTGAGATTGCATTTGTTCAAACCATTGGGTTTTCATACTTTAGACGTGAGTCCAGGGTTAAAAGGTGCTTTACACTGGCCCACAGTATGATCCAACAAAGCACCCCAAATTGATTGGGAATTCAAGGGTATCAAAGAAATTGGTCATGGTTGATCGTGTGAGACAAAGGATTCAGCGCTGTTGAAATCGAAAACCTGGGCAAATGGCTGGAGGCTTGGCGATCACAATCGGCGGAATGGGCGCAGGAGCAGCGCATTTTCGAAGCACCTGACGATGCTACATGGTGCTACATGGTGCTACATGGTGCTACATGGTGCTACATCGCAATGGAGAGCTAACCCGGCACCTGCGAGTCACTTGAGAAAAAGTGAAAACGCATTCCTGAATCTTTCTGACATATGCTTTGGTGGACTTGATCGATCTTGCAAATAGAAACTGGATGAAACTGGTGTAATTGAATTGCAAGGCGAGGCACACGCACACACACATATATATATATATACATATGCGTGTATATATATATATATATGTATATATGCGTGTGTATATATATATATGTGGTTGGCTACAAACTCCTTTGGCATTATACATGTCACACAACACTGGCTCATCCCAGTCCATTGTCTTGGCTCTGCACCTGATTGGCTTTGTCAGCACATTGAGTCACCTGGCTAGCCTGGGCAGAAGAATTGCAAGCAGGACCGCCCTGGCAAGCTACACCAAACACGTTTCGCCGTTTCCTGCATCGCATGGGCATGGCAAAGCCGGACTCAATTTTAAAATTCGGAAGATGTTTCTTGCATGTCCAACTTATGTCCGACTCTTGAGGCTTCCGGCCAAGTATTGGAGCACCTCCTCAGACTCATCAAAGACCTTCATCGCGACCAATCGTGGTGCTTTGCCTGGCAGTGCTTCGCAGTGCTTCGCATCAAGTGCCTGTCTGACTCTGTGTGTGTACACCATAAGGAAAATCTGGTGGGGTTCAGAAGGACGCTTGACTTCCAACGAAGCGTGGAAGCAAATTGCAAATCCGTCAAACAATGTCAAGCCAAGAAATTGCCGCAGGTGTCAAGAGATCAGGTACAGCAAAGCTGAAGGACACAATCACTGAAAGATCACAAGTCGCCACGTTCCAACACTTCAACAACAGTTCAACAACAGTTCAACAACAGTTCAGCAACAGTTCAACACTTTCACTGAGCATAATGCTATTCTCATCGAAGCACTGCTCCAAAAGGCACAGGGCTCAAAGGCGTGGCTGCCACCTGGTCGGATGCTCCATGTGGGAAGCACGCTCGCATATTTCAGCGTATGAAGTTCCTAAGAATTCCAAAACTCTGGGAACTGGTTTCCTTGGGCCTTTGGCAGATTGAAAGTCAAAGGATCTCATCTCACAACTGCTATCAGTTTCCCACGCGTCCCACAGTTGACAGAACTGGGCCAGGATGGCTCTGCTCCGTTCTGCAGGCTCAGCTGGTCGACAATGGCGGCCTTTGCAATCCGTTTCATGGAGTCGATCCAACTCATCCAAAATGACGACCGGTTTGATACTGATGTAGCAGGATATACCAGGATGCAGCTCAACAGTGGGTCAGAAGGCAGAAATGTAGCGAGACGAGACTTTGAGGCTCCAGCTGAAAGATGTGCAGACTTGAAGCCATAGCACCTAAATATCCTAGAATGATCTAAAATACATCAAACATGTGTTTAAAAATGTTTAAAAATGCATTTAAATGCAACAAAACAAAACAATACAAAGCAAGTACAGCCGCTGGTCAACCAGGATTAACCAGGTGGACTCTTGGTGTCGCTGCATGGCCAACTTGGGCGTGGACCTGTCCCAAAAGGCGGCCATTTCGTCCGCAGTTGGTTCCACTCGTGCGGGGTGAAATTCCTGCAGGTGGACCGGCCGAGGTTTCAAAATTTTCAAAGGCCGGTAGAAAGAGAAAACGTTTGATGAACTTGTTCAAAAGGTGTCACTGTTTTTGGAGACTTCTACCAGGCTTCAGAGACACAGCAAACATCAGCAAACAGCTAAAATATCCAAAATCAGCTCAAGATGCTCAAGCATAAGATGCAACATGGTCTGCGAAGATTCTCCCAGGGATGCTCGAGGTCCCCAGCGCTAGCTGAGAGCGGCCCTGGCCTCACAGAACGAGGCCACAATTTCCTTAGTAAAACGCGCAATTGATGCAACTGACATCAACTGACTTTCAACATCTTTTAAAAAGGTTCCGCGATCTGCGTCGACTCCCATGATTCCCATGATATTCTAATGGCCCGTCTTTGCATCTGTGTTGCTGGCTGCATCTTCGGCGTTCCAACATGTTCCAACTAGTTCCACCAGTCCAATCAAGAGAATCAAACCGTATCAAGCCCAGTCGCGCCAGCTTCATCCATGTGTCGCTTGGCGCGCTTTGAGACCTTTTTTTGGGCCTGGCAGAACACTGGCGCTGACCGTATCCAACATCACTTGCTTGAAAATGCTCCGCACAAACAGAACAAGACTGGGTGTAGTGGAGTAGTAAATGCTCACAAATCCGCGAGATGGCCTTTGGCGGGGTTCCAGCTACGAACGCTGAAAACCTTAAATTTGTGATTGCAAGCGCGTGTGTCACAGACAATGCGTTACAATATGATACAGGATATTAAAGGACATGCTCATTCTTTGGTATAGGCATTACAAACACAACAAGATATTGAAATCATTAAATATATGTCTTGTGCGTGTGCGCGTGGAAATGAAATGCAATGAAATGCAATGAAATGCAATGAAATGCAATGAAATGCAATGAAATGCAATGAAATGCAATGAAATGCACATGAACTCAGGAACTGCTGAGGTCCATGCTCCTCTGCCCATGACGTAAATAAGCCGTTTGCCAGCCAGCCGGTCCTAGACAGCCAGGTTTAACTTGTTCAAGCGAAGGGCCCATAAGCCAGCACATCGCACTTGGCAAGTTACCCATCGATTCAATCCAGTCAAAGAGGGGTGTTTTCTTAAATTGTGATAATTGTGATAATTGTGATAATTGTGAACGTATCTACCAAGCTTGGCAATGAAAGGAGATCTGTGGAGTTTGGGTCCCACACCTAACGGCACGGCCTGCCATTGGAGATCCCGTGCCACCAAAAAGCTGTGCAGGGGTTTATTCAAAATCTGGCCCCATATCTCAACTCATGATCCTGGGATTCTCTTGGTGACTTTATTGAATAATCTATTGAATAATATTGAATATCTATTCAATCTATTCCACCGAGATGGTGGCATGAGACATCATGAGACTTAGCAGTTTGCTAATGGCTGCAGGGATTGTCAAGCGGGGTACCAACATTCCCCCGATATGCCATAAGACCACACACCTTGGAGCCCAAGTGCTGACACAGAGACATGACATGTCATGATTCTGTGATTCATCCATCCCAGGAAAATGTGAAATGTGAGTCCTGGCGTGTGCGCACGACAAAACAATAAACTTGCTCCCAGCTTCTCTTCCAAATGAATGGTCTGATAAATTGATGTTTTCAACCAATTCCACAAAGACAACCTTGGTTGAAACAAAGGTTCGCTGCAACAGTGAAGCGCTTTTCGCTCGAGCGCATCTCTCTCCAAGACCTTTCTCCTACCTTTCTCCTCCACCACTACATTGGTACATTTCTCAAGCCCAAGAAGTCGTGGCAAAGACACTGGCTGAAAGGCATCGACGTGACATCGTTCTGTGTCAGTTGTTTGAAAGTGCCTGAATCAGGGTTCAAACCGCCGTCCTTTAGTTTGACGTAATTTCTGTTCCGGTATGTAATTTCTGTGTTCCAGTCTCAGTAGGCGGCTTCGTTTGCAGCTACCCATTGCCGAAAAGCCAGCATCAACCAACTATGGGTCACAGCAAAAGCTGCTCACACAAACCGTGCGAGACTTTCTGACGGCTCACGCTGTGGCTAGCCTTGCTATGGGACTATGGGCTATGTCTGACTTCTGACTTCTGTGAGATTTTTTCAATAGGGTTGGAAGCGATTTTCACCACCGCCTTCTTTCACTGGACCACTGCCACCTGCACACGTAGGAAGGGAACGAAAGATATGAAAGGCATGAAGGCACCTAAATGGCACCCAAATCAATCACAGGCCAAGCGGATCCAAATGGATCCAAGCGGATTGAAAACACCATGACATGCGATGAACCCCTGTGCTGTGGCGCTGAAGGCCTTCCCATCTCCACCCTTCCCGGGCCTTCAGCCTCAGCATCACCTGCAGGAGTCAATGGTGGCATATCGTGGCTTGAGGGGTTGGCTCTGCATGTCTTGGTCTAGGAAGACACGGTATGACAAGGCCAAACAGTCTGCCGAAAAGTGGCAAAGTTGAGGCATCACGCGCGTAGAAACACTTTTGAAGGATTCTAAGTGATCATATCATGTTGCACATCATTCCCATATCCACAGTCAGCAAAGCTACTTGAAAGTTTCAAAACTAACCAGAGTTTACCAAAACCTCTGCATTCTCTCTGTTCTCCTCTGTTCTCTGGGTTTGGTGCCATGCTCCATGCAGTGGCAGGCCTGACTCACCGGATGCGCCAGAGTTTGCTGCCGGTGCAGCACCGGGCGCTGGCGAACCAGGTGCAGCTCCGGGCGCTGCACCTGCAAATGCATGGGAGAATTACCGAAGTTCTAAAATCTGTCATCCATAAGGCATTCGCTCTGTGCATACATACTGTACACTATCTCACATTGTCATACATTATGTAGTGCAATCTCTCGCTCTGTCCGACCTGCAAATTGCAATCATCTATTCAGATTCACTTACTTGAAGGTCCACATTCCAAAGTACTCTGGACATTTTGTGGGAATCGTTGCAGTATGTTGCTGCGAGGTCAACAATGCAGCATACTTTGAAGCGGGGCACCTCCCATGCCTGGCATCATCGGCATGCCTGGCATGCCCATGCAGCAGCCTCCGCATGGGCCGCAGCCACAGCAGCCTGCAGAAGCAAAAAAACAAATACAAAAATACTATATAATATCTATACATTTGTATATGTACGTGTGTGTGCGTGTGTCTGCGTATATGCATGTACTTATGTTTACATATACAAGTACGTTATTCATCGCGCAAAATCAGGGCCCTCGGCTAAGGCCCTGATTAATTAATCACTTTGATTTGGTTACGTGGAATGGCGGTGCTAAACAAATAATTCCTCAATATCTATGCGCATGTTTAAGAGAGTGTTTCACTTTGACAACTTGTCAAACAAATATCGTTGTGGAAACTTGAAACTCACATGTTTCTTTTTGTTCTCTGTGAATGTTCCCTTCAAAGTGTGGGAGGGCGGGTTCCACAAACATTCGGAGGGTTCAGTCCACCCAGTAATGTAATGCAATGCAACGCAGTGCTGTGCATGCATGTGCATGTGTTTATGCGTATGTGTATGCGCATGTATATGTATGTGTAATGTGTACATACCTGCGTGTATATGCTAAACTAAAACAGTGAAAAATTCGAAGGAAATTTAGAAGTCAAACTTCCGACAATATGGACAGATGGAAAAGCCAAGAATGGGAAGAGCCAGAGAGGAGAAGAGCAGAAGAGGAAGGATCAGAGAAGAGAAAGAGTGAGAAGAAAGAAGATGCAGGTGCGCGAAAAGGCAGAAAAGTCGCGATTCATTGTGTCTTTCCAATGGTTTGTGGCCGCTGAGGGTCACAAAGTAGGCTCGCTAAAGCGGCGGGTGCGGAATGGTGCGGAGCCATCTGGGGAGATGAGAGATGAAAAATTGCACGCCGTTGTGGCGCGAAGCATGTTTGCAAGTGAAAAAGCTAAAAACATCTAAAAACACCTCACGTTCGGAACATTTTTGGAAGTTGAGATGTTGCAAAAATGCGCGCCGTCCTGGCGCAAAGCACATTTCCAAGTCCAAAGCACACCATGTTGGGACCACTTTTGGAAGTTGAGATGTCGGAAAAGTGCACGTCGTTGTGGTGCGAAGCACGTTTCGAAGTAAAAACGACAAAAACACACCAACGTAGGAGCACTTTTGGAACATGACACGTTCAAAAAGTGCACGGCGTTCTGGCGCGAAACACATTTCCAAGTCAAAATGTTAAAAACACCACATGTTCGGACCACTTTTGGATGTTCAGATGTCGTGTTGTGGCAGGCGCAAGGAACTATGCACCTTGTCAAAGGCAAGCAAAACCCGAGGGTTTTGTAGCACTTTCAAAAGCGTTGGCAGGCGTGGGGCATTTGAAGAGGATCTGCAAAGATGCATTTTCCGTGGCAGGCGCGATGCAAGAGACATGCTCATCAGAGATGTTGGGAGGTCCGGGCACTGATTTCCCCAGAAAGGTTGCATTTTGGAGCATCAGATCTTCAGTCTTCGGGCGATGATTTGTGATGATTTTGTGTGGCAGGTGCAGCACTTCGTATGACCTGGCCTCACTTTTTCGTGGCAGACGCAGTACTTTAGACACATGGACTGAAAACGCATTGGCACGAGGCCGTTGGCTCTGCACACAACTTTCTATTTTTGAAGGAAGTCTCCCAGAATTGCTTCGTTTTCGATGTTAAATTTAGGAAGTCTGGCGGAATTCCTTCGTTTTTGACCTTGTCAAGTTCAAAAACTGAGGAAATCTCGCAGCATTGCTGCATTTTTGATGTTGCCAGGGTCAAAAGCTGAGGAAGTCTCGCAGAATAGCTTCGTTTTCAAGCTTGCAGATAGACAGATAGACAGATAGATAGATAGATAGACAGACAGACAGACAAACAACGACAACAACAACAACAACTACTACTACTACTGCTACTACAACTACAACTACAACAACAACAACAACAACTACTACTACTACTACCACCACCACTACCACCACCACCACCACAGCTACAACTACAATTACCAGTAGTACCGCACAAGGTGGTGGCGGAAGTTTCAAGAATAGGAAACCTATAGGAGAGACAGGTGGTTGGAGTTGTGTTTTCCGGAGTGGCTGCAATGGTTGCAGCGGTCACCTCACCACAACTGCTGGATGTAGTGTGGTGTAGTAGTGCAGTTGTAGTTGTAGTTGTAGGTGTAGTTGTAGCTGTAGTGTAGTGGAGTTGAAGTTGTAAGTTGTAGCTGTAATGTAGTGCAATTAGTGTAGTGTAGTTGCAGTTGTAGCTGTGGCGTGGTGTAATTAATGTAGTGTATTGTAGTGTACTGTAGTGTTGTGCACTGTAGCGTGGTATAGTGTAGTGTAGTCTAGTGTATTGTAATGTAAAGTACTGAAGCTGTAGTTGTAGTGTCGTGTAGTGCAATGTAGTGGTAGTTGTAGTTGCAGTGTGATGTAATGTAATGTAATGTAACGTAATGTAATGTAATTAATGTAGTGCAGGGTTGTGTAATGTAGTGTAGTTGTAGTTGTAATTGCATTTGTAGCTGTAATGTGCTGCAGTTTAATTAGTGTATTGTAGTGTAGTGTAGCTGTACTTGTAGTTGTAGCCGTGGTGGTGGTGGTGGTAGTAATAATAATAGTAGTAGTAGTAGTCGTCGTAGTAGTAGTAGTGGTGGCAGCAGCAGCAACAACAGCAGCAGCAGCAGCAGTAGTAGTAGTGGCTGTTGTAGTAGTTGTAGTGTAATTAATGTAGTGTAGCGTAATTAGATGTAATTAGTGTAGTGTAGTGTAATTAGTGTTGTGTAATGTAGCGTCGTATATTTGCAGTTGTAGTAGTAGTCCGCAGTTTTTGAACTTGACAACACCAAAAACACAGCAATTCAGGGAGACTTCCTCATTTTTTGAAGTTGACAACATCAAAAACAAAGCAATTCTGCGAGACTTCCTTCAAAATTGGAAAGTTGAGTGCAGAATTGACGGCCTCGTACCAGTGCGTTTTGCGATTCTTCCACTCCACCTGTCTAAAGTACTGTGCCTGCCACGAAAAAGTGAGGCCAGGTCATACGAAGTGCTGCACCTGTCACGCAAAATCATCTCAGCAAACCTGAAGATCTGATGCTCCAAAATGCAACCTTTCTGGGGAAATCAGTGCCCGGACCTCCCAACATCTCTGATGAGCATGTCTCTTGCATCGCGCCTGCCACGGAAAATGCATCTTTGCAGATCCTCTTCAAATGCCCCACGCCTGCCAACGCTTTTGAAACTGCTACAAAACCCTCAGGTTTTGCTTGCCTTTGACAAGGTGCAAAAACCTTTGCGCCTGCCACACAAACGAGATCTGAACGTCAAAAAATGGTCCGAGCATGTGGTGTTTAACACATGTTTACTTCGAAATGTGCTTCGCGCCACAACGGCATGCACTTTTTCGACATCTCAACTTCCAAAAGTGCTGCGAACCCATCAGTTTTTTACACTTTTGACTTCGAAATGTACTTCGCGCCGCAATGGCGCGCACTTTTTCGACATCTCAACTTCCAAAAGTGCTCCGAACCCGTCAGTTTTTGACACTTTTGACTTCGAAATGTGCTTCGCGCCACAACGGCGTGCAATTTTTCATCTCTCATCTGGCCAGCTAGCTCCGCACCCGCCGCTTTAGCGAGCCTACTTTTCGACCCTCCGGAGCCACAAATCATTGGAAAAACACAGTGTTTCGCGACTTTCCTACCTTTTCGCGCACCTGTCTTGTGCGGTAGTACTGGTACAGTTATGGAAAGTTGCGGTGATGCCAGCATTGAACTTTTTCCGAGGGCACGGCCTCCAGATACGACTGAACCCTACCTTTAGTATCACTATACAATACCAGTAGTACCGCACAAGGCGGTGGCGGAAGTTTCAAAAATAGGAAACCTATAGGAGAGATTAGCTGTTGTGAATCAGGGATGGCAGAGCGAATCCACTGATGGACCGAAAGGTGCTTGAGATCTCCTCTCTTTCTCTCTCTTCTCTCTCTTTCTCTGACTATCTACTTACCTACCAGCCTATCTTCTATGTATCTATCTATCTATCGATCTATCTATCTCTCTCTTTCTGTCTTTCATCTCATTACCTATCTACCTATCTACCTATCTACCTATGTACCTATCTACCTATCTATCTATCTATCTATCTCTCTCTCTCTCTTTCATCTGTCTATCTGTCTAGCTGTCTACCTGTCTGTCTATCTATCTCTCTATCTGTCTACCTGTCTATCTGTGGCGCAGTGTCATTCAGTGTAATGTAGTGTAGTGTAATGTAGTGTAGTCTAGTGGAGTGTAGTGGAATGTAGTGAAGTGATGTGAAGTGTAGCGGAAGGTAGTGTAGTGTAATCTAGTGTAGTGGAGTGTAGTGGAGTGTAGTTGTGTAGTCGTAGTTGTAGTTGTAGTTGTAGTGTAGTGGAGTGTAGTGTAGTGTAATGTAGTGAAGTGTAGTGGAAGGTAGTGTGCTGTAATGTAGTGTAGTGTAGTGGAGTGTAGTGTAGTGGAATGTAGTGTAGTGTAATTTAGTGTAGTGGAGTGTAGTGGAGTGTATTGTAGTGGAGTGTCGTGTAGTGTAATTTCGTGTAGT